>CM074181.1:36826393-36881393 GCA_037179385.1 Holothuria scabra
TTTGTCATTTTTGGAGCTGAAATACACACGTCTTCATAGCAAAAACAATCCGTGGTGGAAAAGAAATATTTGGCATTTTTTGCACGTTAATGTCGAAAAAGTTCATATCGGTGCATTAAGAAAATGTCTTTGGCATTCTTGTTCGTGGTGGAAAAGTAAAATTTTTACCGATTTGGCATTTTTTGCACGTTATGTTAATACGGTGACAGCGCAACAGCGGAACATCATAATTGCTCGAAACAAGCCTTGCACGGTACATCAAGAGTCACTAGAGATGGTTTTGGCATTTTTGAGCCGAAATACACACGTCTTCATATCGGTGCAAAACAATCTTTTTCGTGGTCGAAAAGTAAAATTTTTACCGATTTGGCATTTTTTGCACGTTATGTTAGTACGCTTACAGCGCAACAGCGGAACATCATAATTGCTCGAAACAAGCCTTGCACGGTACATCAAGAGTCACTAAAGATGGTTTTGGCATTTTTGAGTCGAAATACACACGTCTTCATATCGGTGCAAAACAATCTTTTTCGTGGTCGAAAAGTAAAATTTTTACCGATTTGGCATTTTTGCACGTTATGTTAGTACGCTTACAGCGCAACAGCGGAACATCATAATTGCTCGAAACAAGCCTTGCACGGTACATCAAGAGTCACTAGAGATGGTTTTGGCATTTTTGAGCCGAAATACACACGTCTTCATATCGGTGCAAAACAATCTTTTTCGTGGTCGAAAAGTAAAATTTTTACCGATTTGGCATTTTTTGCACGTTATGTTAGTACGCTTACAGCGCAACAGCGGAACATCATAATTGCTCGAAACAAGCCTTGCACGGTACAACAAGAGTCGCTAGAGATGGCTTTGGCATTTTTGAGTCGAAATAGACACGTCTTCATATCAGTGCAAAACAATCTTTCTCGTGGTCGAAAAGTAAAATTTTTACCGATTTGGTATTTTTTGCACGTTATGTTAATACGGTGACAGCGCAACAGCGGAACATCATAATTGCTCGAAACAAGCCTTGCACGGTACATCAACAGTCACTAAAGATGGTTTTGTCATTTTTGAGCCGAAATACACACGTCTTCATATCGGTGCAAAACAATCTTTTTCGTGGTCGAAAAGTAAAATTTTTACCGATTTGGCATTTTTGCACGTTATGTTAGTACGCTTACAGCGCAACAGCGGAACATCATAATTGCTCGAAACAAGCCTTGCACGGTACATCAAGAGTCACTAAAGATGGTTTTGTCATTTTTGAGCCGAAATACACACGTCTTCATATCGGTGCAAAACAATCTTTTTCGTGGTCGAAAAGTAAAGATTTTACCGATTTGGCATTTTTGCACGTTATGTTAGTACGCTTACAGCGCAACAGCGGAACATCATAATTGCTCGAAACAAGCCTTGCACGGTACAATAAGAGTCGCTAGAGATGGCTTTGGCATTTTTGAGGCGAAATAAACACGTCTTCATATCGGTGCAAAACAATCTTTTTCGTGGTCGAAAAGTAAAATTTTTACCGATTTGGCATTTTTTGCACGTTATGTTAATACGGTGACAGCGCAACAGCGGAACATCATAATTGCTCGAAACAAGCCTTGCACGGTACATCAAGAGTCACTAAAGATGGTTTTGTCATTTTTGAGCCGAAATACACACGTCTTCATATCGGTGCAAAACAATCTTTTTCGTGGTCGAAAAGTAAAATTTTTACCGATTTGGCATTTTTTGCACGTTATGTTAGTACGCTTACAGCGCAACAGCGGAACATCATAATTGCTCGAAACAAGCCTTGCACGGTACATCAACAGTCACTAGAGATGGTTTTGGCATTTTTGAGCCGAAATACACACGTCTTCATATCGGTGCAAAACAATCTTTTTCGTGGTCGAAAAGTAAAATTTTTACCGATTTGGCATTTTTTGCACGTTATGTTAGTACGCTTACAGCGCAACAGCGGAACATCATAATTGCTCGAAACAAGCCTTGCACGGTACAACAAGAGTCGCTAGAGATGGCTTTGGCATTTTTGAGGCGAAATAAACACGTCTTCATATCGGTGCAAAACAATCTTTTTCGTGGTCGAAAAGTAAAATTTTTACCGATTTGGCATTTTTTGCACGTTATGTTAATACGGTGACAGCGCAACAGCGGAACATCATAATTGCTCGAAACAAGCCTTGCACGGTACATCAAAAGTCACTAAAGATGGTTTTGTCATTTTTGAGCCGAAATACACACGTCTTCATATCGGTGCAAAACAATCTTTTTCGTGGTCGAAAAGTAAAATTTTTACCGATTTGGCATTTTTTGCACGTTATGTTAATACGCTTACAGCGAAAAAGCGGAACATCATAATTGCTCGAAACAAGCCTTGCACGGTACATTAAGAGTTGCTAGAGATGTCTTTGGCATTTTTAAGAGGAAATACGCACGTCTTCATATCGGTGCAAAACAATCTTTTTCTGGTCGAAAAGTAAAATTTTTACCGATTTGGCATTTTTTGCACGTTATGTTAGTACGCTTACAGCGCAACAGCGGAACATCATAATTGCTCGAAACAAGCCTTGCACGGTACAATAAGAGTTGCTAGAGATGTCTATGGCATTTTTGAGTCGAAATACACACGTCTTCATATCGGTGCAAAACAATCTTTTTCGTGGTCGAAAAGTAAAATTTTTACCGATTTGGCATTTTTTGCACGTTATGTTAATACGGTGACAGCGCAACAGCGGAACATCATAATTGCTCGAAACAAGCCTTGCACGGTACATCAAGAGTCACTAGAGATGGTTTTGGCATTTTTGAGTCGAAATACACACGTCTTCATATCGGTGCAAAACAATCTTTTTCGTGGTCGATAAGTAAAATTTTTACCGATTTGGCATTTTTTGCACGTTATGTTAGTACGCTTACAGCGCAACAGCGGAACACCATAATTGCTCGAAACAAGCCTTGCACGGTACAATAAGAGTTGCTAGAGATGTCTATGGCATTTTTGAGTCGAAATAGACATGTCTTCATATCGGTGCAAAACAATCTTTTTCGTGGTCGAAAAGTAAAGATTTTACCGATTTGGCATTTTTGCACGTTATGTTAGTACGCTTACAGCGCAACAGCGGAACATCATAATTGCTCGAAACAAGCCTTGCACGGTACATCAACAGTCACTAGAGATGGTTTTGGCATTTTTGAGCCGAAATACACACGTCTTCATATCGGTGCAAAACAATCTTTTTCGTGGTCGAAAAGTAAAATTTTTACCGATTTGGTATTTTTTGGACTTTATGTTAATACGCTTACAGCGCAACAGCGGAACATCATAATTGCTCGAAACAAGCCTTGCACGGTACAATAAGAGTCGCTAGAGATGGCTTTGGCATTTTTGAGGCGAAATAAACACGTCTTCATATCGGTGCAAAACAATCTTTTTCGTGGTCGAAAAGTAAAATTTTTACCGATTTGGCATTTTTTGCACGTTATGTTAATACGGTGACAGCGCAACAGCGGAACATCATAATTGCTCGAAACAAGCCTTCCACGGTACATCAAAAGTCACTAAAGATGGTTTTGTCATTTTTGAGCCGAAATACACACGTCTTCATATCGGTGCAAAACAATCTTTTTCGTGGTCGAAAAGTAAAATTTTTACCGATTTGGCATTTTTTGCACGTTATGTTAATACGCTTACAGCGAAAAAGCGGAACATCATAATTGCTCGAAACAAGCCTTGCACGGTACATTAAGAGTTGCTAAAGATGTTTATGGCATTTTTGAGTCGAAATACGCACGTCTTCATATCGGTGCAAAACAATCTTTTTCATGGTAAAAAAGTAACATTTTTACCGATTTGGCATTTTTTGCACGTTATGTTAGTACGCTTACAGCGCAACAGCGGAACATCATAATTGCTCGAAACAAGCCTTGCACGGTACAATAAGAGTTGCTAGAGATGTCTATGGCATTTTTGAGTCGAAATACACACGTCTTCATATCGGTGCAAAACAATCTTTTTCGTGGTCGAAAAGTAAAATTTTTACCGATTTGGCATTTTTTGCACGTTATGTTAATACGGTGACAGCGCAACAGCGGAACATCATAATTGCTCGAAACAAGCCTTGCACGGTACATCAAGAGTCGCTTGAGATGTCTACGGTATTTTTTAGTGGAAATACGCACGTCTTCATATCGGTGCAAAACAATCTTTTTCGTGGTCGAAAAGTAAAATTTTTACCGATTTGGCATTTTTGCACGTTATGTTAGTACGCCTACAGCGCAACAGCGGAACATCATAATTGCTCGAAACAAGCCTTGCACGGTACATCAACAGTCACTAAAGATGGTTTTGTCATTTTTGAGCCGAAATACACACGTCTTCATATCGGTGCAAAACAATCTTTTTCGTGGTCGAAAAGTAAAATTTTTACCGATTTGGCATTTTTTGCACGTTATGTTAGTACGCTTACAGCGCAACAGCGGAACATCATAATTGCTCGAAACAAGCCTTGCACGGTACATCAAGAGTCGCTTGAGATGTCTACGGTATTTTTTAGTGGAAATACGCACGTCTTCATATCGGTGCAAAACAATCTTTTTCGTGGTCGAAAAGTAAAATTTTTACCGATTTGGCATTTTTGCACGTTATGTTAGTACGCTTACAGCGCAACAGCGGAACATCATAATTGCTCGAAACAAGCCTTGCACGGTACATCAAGAGTCACTAAAGATGGTTTTGGCATTTTTGAGCCGAAATACACACACGTCTTCATATCGGTGCAAAACATTCTTTTTCGTGGTGGAAAAATAAAATTTTTACCGATTTGGCATTTTTTGCACGTTATGTTAATACGCTTACAGCGCAACAGCGGAACATCATAATTGCTCGAAACAAGCCTTGCACGGTACAATAAGAGTTGCTCGAGATGTCTATGGCATTTCTGAGTCGAAATACACACGTCTTCATATCGGTGCAAAACAATCTTTTTCGTGGTCGAAAAGTAAAATTTTTACCGATTTGTCATTTTTTGGACGTTATGTTAATACGGTGACAGCGCAACAGCGGAACATCATAATTGCTCGAAACAAGCCTTGCACGGTACATCAAGAGTCACTAAAGATGGTTTTGTCATTTTTGAGCCGAAATACACACGTCTTCATATCGGTGCAAAACAATCTTTTTCGTGGTCGAAAAGTAAAATTTTTACCGATTTGGCATTTTTTGCACGTTATGTTAGTACGCTTACAGCGCAACAGCGGAACATCATAATTGCTCGAAACAAGCCTTGCACGGTACAACAAGAGTCGCTAGAGATGGCTTTGGCATTTTTGAGTCGAAATACGCACGTCTTCATATCGGTGCAAAACAATCTTTTTCGTGGTCGAAAAGTAAAATTTTTACCGATTTGGCATTTTTGCACGTTATGTTAGTACGCTTACAGCGCAACAGCGGAACATCATAATTGCTCGAAACAAGCCTTGCACGGTACATCAAGAGTCACTAAAGATGGTTTTGGCATTTTTGAGTCGAAATACACACGTCTTCATATCGGTGCAAAACAATCTTTTTCGTGGTCGAAAAGTAAAATTTTTACCGATTTGGCATTTTTTGCACGTTATGTTAGTACGCTTACAGCGCAACAGCGGAACATCATAATTGCTCGAAACAAGCCTTGCACGGTACATCAAGAGTCACTAAAGATGGTTTTGGCATTTTTGAGCCGAAATACACACGTCTTCATATCGGTGCAAAACATTCTTTTTCGTGGTGGAAAAATAAAATTTTTACCGATTTGGCATTTTTTGCACGTTATGTTAATACGCTTACAGCGCAACAGCGGAACATCATAATTGCTCGAAACAAGCCTTGCACGGTACAATAAGAGTTGCTCGAGATGTCTATGGCATTTTTGAGTCGAAATACTTACGTCTTCATATCGGTGCAAAACAATCTTTTTCGTGGTCGAAAAGTAAAATTTTTACCGATTTGGCATTTTTTGCACGTTATGTTAATACGGTGACAGCGCAACAGCGGAACATCATAATTGCTCGAAACAAGCCTTGCACGGTACATCAAGAGTCACTAAAGATGGTTTTGTCATTTTTGAGCCGAAATACACACGTCTTCATATCGGTGCAAAACAATCTTTTTCGTGGTCGAAAAGTAAAATTTTTACCGATTTGGCATTTTTGCACGTTATGTTAGTACGCTTACAGCGCAACAGCGGAACATCATAATTGCTCGAAACAAGCCTTGCACGGTACATCAAGAGTCACTAAAGATGGTTTTGGCATTTTTGAGCCGAAATACACACGTCTTCATATCGGTGCAAAACAATCTTTTTCGTGGTCGAAAAGTAAAATTTTTACCGATTTGGCATTTTTTGCACGTTATGTTAGTACGCTTACAGCGCAACAGCGGAACACCATAATTGCTCGAAACAAGCCTTGCACGGTACAATAAGAGTTGCTAGAGATGTCTATGGCATTTTTGAGTCGAAATAGACACGTCTTCATATCGGTGCAAAACAATCTTTTTCGTGGTCGAAAAGTAAAATTTTTACCGATTTGGCATTTTTTGCACGTTATGTTAATACGGTGACAGCGCAACAGCGGAACATCATAATTGCTCGAAACAAGCCTTGCACGGTACATCAACAGTCACTAAAGATGGTTTTGTCATTTTTGAGCCGAAATACACACGTCTTCATATCGGTGCAAAACAATCTTTTTCGTGGTCGAAAAGTAAAATTTTTACCGATTTGGCATTTTTGCACGTTATGTTAGTACGCTTACAGCGCAACAGCGGAACATCATAATTGCTCGAAACAAGCCTTGCACGGTACATCAAGAGTCGCTTGAGATGTCTACGGCATTTTTTAGTGGAAATACGCACGTCTTCATATCGGTGCAAAACAATCTTTTTCGTGGTCGAAAAGTAAAATTTTTACCGATTTGGCATTTTTGCACGTTATGTTAGTACGCTTACAGCGCAACAGCGGAACATCATAATTGCTCGAAACAAGCCTTGCACGGTACATCAAGAGTCACTAGAGATGGTTTTGGCATTTTTGAGCCGAAATACACACGTCTTCATATCGGTGCAAAACATTCTTTTTCGTGGTGGAAAAGTAAAATTTTTACCGATTTGGCATTTTTTGCACGTTATGTTAATACGCTTACAGCGCAACAGCGGAACATCATAATTGCTCGAAACAAGCCTTGCACGGTACAATAAGAGTTGCTCGAGATGTCTATGGCATTTTTGAGTCGAAATACGCACGTCTTCATATCGGTGCAAAACAATCTTTTTCGTGGTCGAAAAGTAAAATTTTTACCGATTTGGCATTTTTTGCACGTTATGTTAATACGGTGACAGCGCAACAGCGGAACATCATAATTGCTCGAAACAAGCCTTGCACGGTACATCAAGAGTCACTAAAGATGGTTTTGTCATTTTTGAGCCGAAATACACACGTCTTCATATCGGTGCAAAACAATCTTTTTCGTGGTCGAAAAGTAAAATTTTTACCGATTTGGCATTTTTTGCACGTTATGTTAGTACGCTTACAGCGCAACAGCGGAACATCATAATTGCTCGAAACAAGCCTTGCCCGGTACATCAACAGTCACTAGAGATGGTTTTGGCATTTTTGAGTCGAAATACGCACGTCTTCATATCGGTGCAAAACAATCTTTTTCGTGGTCGAAAAGTAAAATTTTTACCGATTTGGCATTTTTGCACGTTATGTTAGTACGCTTACAGCGCAACAGCGGAACATCATAATTGCTCGAAACAAGCCTTGCACGGTACATCAAGAGTCACTAAAGATGGTTTTGTCATTTTTGAGCCGAAATACACACGTCTTCATATCGGTGCAAAACAATCTTTTTCGTGGTCGAAAAGTAAAATTTTTACCGATTTGGCATTTTTGCACGTTATGTTAGTACGCTTACAGCGCAACAGCGGAACATCATAATTGCTCGAAACAAGCCTTGCACGGTACATCAAGAGTCACTAAAGATGGTTTTGGCATTTTTGAGCCGAAATACACACACGTCTTCATATCGGTGCAAAACATTCTTTTTCGTGGTGGAAAAATAAAATTTTTACCGATTTGGCATTTTTTGCACGTTATGTTAATACGCTTACAGCGCAACAGCGGAACATCATAATTGCTCGAAACAAGCCTTGCACGGTACAATAAGAGTTGCTCGAGATGTCTATGGCATTTCTGAGTCGAAATACACACGTCTTCATATCGGTGCAAAACAATCTTTTTCGTGGTCGAAAAGTAAAATTTTTACCGATTTGTCATTTTTTGCACGTTATGTTAATACGGTGACAGCGCAACAGCGGAACATCATAATTGCTCGAAACAAGCCTTGCACGGTACATCAAGAGTCACTAAAGATGGTTTTGTCATTTTTGAGCCGAAATACACACGTCTTCATATCGGTGCAAAACAATCTTTTTCGTGGTCGAAAAGTAAAATTTTTACCGATTTGGCATTTTTTGCACGTTATGTTAGTACGCTTACAGCGCAACAGCGGAACATCATAATTGCTCGAAACAAGCCTTGCACGGTACATCAAGAGTCACTAAAGATGGTTTTGGCATTTTTGAGCCGAAATACACACGTCTTCATATCGGTGCAAAACAATCTTTTTCGTGGTCGAAAAGTAAAATTTTTACCGATTTGGCATTTTTGCACGTTATGTTAGTACGCTTACAGCGCAACAGCGGAACATCATAATTGCTCGAAACAAGCCTTGCACGGTACAATAAGAGTTGCTCGAGATGTCTATGGCATTTTTGAGTCGAAATACACACGTCTTCATATCGGTGCAAAACAATCTTTTTCGTGGTCGAAAAGTAAAATTTTTACCGATTTGGCATTTTTTGCACGTTATGTTAATACGGTGACAGCGCAACAGCGGAACATCATAATTGCTCGAAACAAGCCTTGCACGGTACATCAAGAGTCACTAAAGATGGTTTTGGCATTTTTGAGCCGAAATACACACGTCTTCATATCGGTGCAAAACAATCTTTTTCGTGGTCGAAAAGTAAAATTTTTACCGATTTGGCATTTTTGCACGTTATGTTAGTACGCTTACAGCGCAACAGCGGAACATCATAATTGCTCGAAACAAGCCTTGCACGGTACATCAAGAGTCACTAAAGATGGTTTTGGCATTTTTGAGCCGAAATACACACACGTCTTCATATCGGTGCAAAACATTCTTTTTCGTGGTGGAAAAATAAAATTTTTACCGATTTGGCATTTTTTGCACGTTATGTTAATACGCTTACAGCGCAACAGCGGAACATCATAATTGCTCGAAACAAGCCTTGCACGGTACAATAAGAGTTGCTCGAGATGTCTATGGCATTTCTGAGTCGAAATACACACGTCTTCATATCGGTGCAAAACAATCTTTTTCGTGGTCGAAAAGTAAAATTTTTACCGATTTGGCATTTTTTGCACGTTATGTTAATACGGTGACAGCGCAACAGCGGAACATCATAATTGCTCGAAACAAGCCTTGCACGGTACATCAAGAGTCACTAAAGATGGTTTTGTCATTTTTGAGCCGAAATACACACGTCTTCATATCGGTGCAAAACAATCTTTTTCGTGGTCGAAAAGTAAAATTTTTACCGATTTGGCATTTTTTGCACGTTATGTTAGTACGCTTACAGCGCAACAGCGGAACATCATAATTGCTCGAAACAAGCCTTGCACGGTACATCAAGAGTCACTAAAGATGGTTTTGTCATTTTTGAGCCGAAATACACACGTCTTCATATCGGTGCAAAACAATCTTTTTCGTGGTCGAAAAGTAAAATTTTTACCGATTTGGCATTTTTTGCACGTTATGTTAGTACGCTTACAGCGCAACAGCGGAACATCATAATTGCTCGAAACAAGCCTTGCACGGTACAATAAGAGTCGCTAGAGATGTCTACGGCATTTTTGAGTCGAAATAGACACGTCTTCATATCGGTGCAAAACAATCTTTTTCGTGGTAAAAAAGTAAAATTTTTACCGATTTGGCATTTTGGACGTTATGTTAGTACGGTGACAGCGCAACCGCGGAACATCATAATTGCTCGAAACAAGCCTTGCACGGTACATCAAGAGTCACTTAAGATGGTTTTGTCATTTTTGAGCCGAAATACACACGTCTTCATATCGGTGCAAAACAATCTTTTTCGTGGTCGAAAAGTAAAATTTTTACCGATTTGGCATTTTTGCACGTTATGTTAGTACGCTTACAGCGCAACAGCGGAACATCATAATTGCTCGAAACAAGCCTTGCACGGTACATCAAGAGTCGCTTGAGATGTCTACGGCATTTTTTAGTGGAAATACGCACGTCTTCATATCGGTGCAAAACAATCTTTTTCGTGGTCGAAAAGTAAAATTTTTACCGATTTGGCATTTTTGCACGTTATGTTAGTACGCTTACAGCGCAACAGCGGAACATCATAATTGCTCGAAACAAGCCTTGCACGGTACATCAAGAGTCACTAAAGATGGTTTTGGCATTTTTGAGCCGAAATACACACGTCTTCATATCGGTGCAAAACAATCTTTTTCGTGGTCGAAAAGTAAAATTTTTACCGATTTGGCATTTTTTGCACGTTATGTTAATACGGTGACAGCGCAACAGCGGAACATCATAATTGCTCGAAACAAGCCTTGCACGGTACATCAAGAGTCGCTTGAGATGTCTACGGTATTTTTTAGTGGAAATACGCACGTCTTCATATCGGTGCAAAACAATCTTTTTCGTGGTCGAAAAGTAAAATTTTTACCGATTTGGCATTTTTGCACGTTATGTTAGTACGCTTACAGCGCAACAGCGGAACATCATAATTGCTCGAAACAAGCCTTGCACGGTACATCAAGAGTCACTAAAGATGGTTTTGGCATTTTTGAGTCGAAATACACACGTCTTCATATCGGTGCAAAACAATCTTTTTCGTGGTCGAAAAGTAAAATTTTTACCGATTTGGCATTTTTTGCACGTTATGTTAATACGCTTACAGCGCAACAGCGGAACATCATAATTGCTCGAAACAAGCCTTGCACGGTACAATAAGAGTCACTAGAGATGGTTTTGGCATTTTTGAGTCGAAATACACACGTCTTCATATCGGTGCAAAACAATCTTTTTCGTGGTCGAAAAGTAAAATTTTTACCGATTTGGCATTTTTTGCACGTTATGTTAGTACGCTTACAGCGCAACAGCGGAACATCATAATTGCTCGAAACAAGCCTTGCACGGTACATCAAGAGTCACTAGAGATGGTTTTGGCATTTTTGAGCCGAAATACACACGTCTTCATATCGGTGCAAAACAATCTTTTTCGTGGTCGAAAAGTAAAATTTTTACCGATTTGGCATTTTTTGCACGTTATGTTAGTACGCTTACAGCGCAACAGCGGAACATCATAATTGCTCGAAACAAGCCTTGCACGGTACATCAAGAGTCACTAGAGATGGTTTTGGCATTTTTGAGCCGAAATACACACGTCTTCATATCGGTGCAAAACAATCTTTTTCGTGGTCGAAAAGTAAAATTTTTACCGATTTGGCATTTTTGCACGTTATGTTAATACGGTGACAGCGCAACAGCGGAACATCATAATTGCTCGAAACAAGCCTTGCACGGTACATCAAGAGTCACTAAAGATGGTTTTGTCATTTTTGAGCCGAAATACACACGTCTTCATATCGGTGCAAAACAATCTTTTTCGTGGTCGAAAAGTAAAATTTTTACCGATTTGGCATTTTTGCACGTTATGTTAGTACGCTTACAGCGCAACAGCGGAACATCATAATTGCTCGAAACAAGCCTTGCACGGTACATCAACAGTCACTAGAGATGGTTTTGGCATTTTTGAGCCGAAATACACACGTCTTCATATCGGTGCAAAACAATCTTTTTCGTGGTCGAAAAGTAAAATTTTTACCGATTTGGCATTTTTGCACGTTATGTTAGTACGCTTACAGCGCAACAGCGGAACATCATAATTGCTCGAAACAAGCCTTGCACGGTACATCAAGAGTCACTAAAGATGGTTTTGTCATTTTTGAGCCGAAATACACACGTCTTCATATCGGTGCAAAACAATCTTTTTCGTGGTCGAAAAGTAAAATTTTTACCGATTTGGCATTTTTTGCACGTTATGTTAATACGCTTACAGCGAAAAAGCGGAACATCATAATTGCTCGAAACAAGCCTTGCACGGTACATTAAGAGTTGCTAGAGATGTCTTTGGCATTTTTGAGTCGAAATACGCACGTCTTCATATCGGTGCAAAACAATCTTTTTCGTGGTCGAAAAGTAAAATTTTTACCGATTTGGCATTTTTGCACGTTATGTTAGTACGCTTACAGCGCAACAGCGGAACATCATAATTGCTCGAAACAAGCCTTGCACGGTACATCAAGAGTCACTAAAGATGGTTTTGGCATTTTTGAGCCGAAATACACACGTCTTCATATCGGTGCAAAACATTCTTTTTCGTGGTGGAAAAGTAAAATTTTTACCGATTTGGCATTTTTTGCACGTTATGTTAATACGGTGACAGCGCAACAGCGGAACATCATAATTGCTCGAAACAAGCCTTGCACGGTACAATAAGAGTTGCTAAAGATGTCTATGGCATTTTTGAGTCGAAATACGCACGTCTTCATATCGGTGCAAAACAATCTTTTTCGTGGTAAAAAAGTAAAATTTTTACCGATTTGGCATTTTTGCACGTTATGTTAGTACGCTTACAGCGCAACAGCGGAACATCATAATTGCTCGAAACAAGCCTTGCACGGTACATCAAGAGTCACTAAAGATGGTTTTGGCATTTTTGAGCCGAAATACACACGTCTTCATATCGGTGCAAAACAATCTTTTTCGTGGTCGAAAAGTAAAATTTTTACCGATTTGGCATTTTTTGCACGTTATGTTAATACGGTGACAGCGCAACAGCGGAACATCATAATTGCTCGAAACAAGCCTTGCACGGTACAATAAGAGTTGCTAGAGATGTCTATGGCATTTTTGAGTCGAAATACGCACGTCTTCATATCGGTGCAAAACAATCTTTTTCGTGGTCGAAAAGTAAAATTTTTACCGATTTGGCATTTTTTGCACGTTATGTTAATACGGTGACAGCGCAACAGCGGAACATCATAATTGCTCGAAACAAGCCTTGCACGGTACATCAAGAGTCACTAAAGATGGTTTTGTCATTTTTGAGCCGAAATACACACGTCTTCATATCGGTGCAAAACAATCTTTTTCGTGGTCGAAAAGTAAAATTTTTACCGATTTGGCATTTTTGCACGTTATGTTAGTACGCTTACAGCGCAACAGCGGAACATCATAATTGCTCGAAACAAGCCTTGCACGGTACATCAACAGTCACTAGAGATGGTTTTGGCATTTTTGAGCCGAAATACACACGTCTTCATATCGGTGCAAAACAATCTTTTTCGTGGTCGAAAAGTAAAATTTTTACCGATTTGGTATTTTTTGGACTTTATGTTAGTACGCTTACAGCGCAACAGCGGAACATCATAATTGCTCGAAACAAGCCTTGCACGGTACATCAAGAGTCACTAAAGGTGGTTTTGTCATTTTTGAGCCGAAATACACACGTCTTCATATCGGTGCAAAACAATCTTTTTCGTGGTCGAAAAGTAAAATTTTTACCGATTTGGCATTTTTTGCACGTTATGTTAATACGCTTACAGCGAAAAAGCGGAACATCATAATTGCTCGAAACAAGCCTTGCACGGTACATTAAGAGTTGCTAGAGATGTCTTTGGCATTTTTAAGAGGAAATACGCACGTCTTCATATCGGTGCAAAACAATCTTTTTCGTGGTCGAAAAGTAAAATTTTTACCGATTTGGCATTTTTTGCACGTTATGTTAGTACGCTTACAGCGCAACAGCGGAACATCATAATTGCTCGAAACAAGCCTTGCACGGTACATCAAGAGTCACTAAAGATGGTTTTGGCATTTTTGAGCCGAAATACACACGTCTTCATATCGGTGCAAAACATTCTTTTTCGTGGTCGAAAAGTAAAATTTTTACCGATTTGGCATTTTTTGCACGTTATGTTAATACGGTGACAGCGCAACAGCGGAACATCATAATTGCTCGAAACAAGCCTTGCACGGTACAATAAGAGTTGCTAAAGATGTCTATGGCATTTTTGAGTCGAAATACGCACGTCTTCATATCGGTGCAAAACAATCTTTTTCGTGGTCGAAAAGTAAAATTTTTACCGATTTGGCATTTTTTGCACGTTATGTTAGTACGCTTACAGCGCAACAGCGGAACATCATAATTGCTCGAAACAAGCCTTGCACGGTACATCAAGAGTCACTAAAGATGGTTTTGGCATTTTTGAGCCGAAATACACACGTCTTCATATCGGTGCAAAACAATCTTTTTCGTGGTCGAAAAGTAAAATTTTTACCGATTTGGCATTTTTTGCACGTTATGTTAATACGGTGACAGCGCAACAGCGGAACATCATAATTGCTCGAAACAAGCCTTGCACGGTACAATAAGAGTTGCTAGAGATGTCTATGGCATTTTTGAGCCGAAATACGCACGTCTTCATATCGGTGCAAAACAATCTTTTTCGTGGTCGAAAAGTAAAATTTTTACCGATTTGGCATTTTTTGCACGTTATGTTAATACGGTGACAGCGCAACAGCGGAACATCATAATTGCTCGAAACAAGCCTTGCACGGTACATCAAGAGTCACTAAAGATGGTTTTGTCATTTTTGAGCCGAAATACACACGTCTTCATATCGGTGCAAAACAATCTTTTTCGTGGTCGAAAAGTAAAATTTTTACCGATTTGGCATTTTTTGCACGTTATGTTAATACGCTTACAGCGAAAAAGCGGAACATCATAATTGCTCGAAACAAGCCTTGCACGGTACATCAACAGTCACTAGAGATGTCTTTGGCATTTTTAAGAGGAAATACGCACGTCTTCATATCGGTGCAAAACAATCTTTTTCGTGGTCGAAAAGTAAAATTTTTACCGATTTGGCATTTTTTGCACGTTATGTTAGTACGCTTACAGCGCAACAGCGGAACATCATAATTGCTCGAAACAAGCCTTGCACGGTACAATAAGAGTTGCTAGAGATGTCTATGGCATTTTTGAGTCGAAATACGCACGTCTTCATATCGGTGCAAAACAATCTTTTTCGTGGTCGAAAAGTAAAATTTTTACCGATTTGGCATTTTTTGCACGTTATGTTAATACGGTGACAGCGCAACAGCGGAACATCATAATTGCTCGAAACAAGCCTTGCACGGTACATCAAGAGTCACTAAAGATGGTTTTGTCATTTTTGAGCCGAAATACACACGTCTTCATATCGGTGCAAAACAATCTTTTTCGTGGTCGAAAAGTAAAATTTTTACCGATTTGGCATTTTTTGCACGTTATGTTAGTACGCTTACAGCGCAACAGCGGAACATCATAATTGCTCGAAACAAGCCTTGCACGGTACATTAAGAGTTGCTAGAGATGTCTTTGGCATTTTTAAGAGGAAATACGCACGTCTTCATATCGGTGCAAAACAATCTTTTTCGTGGTCGAAAAGTAAAATTTTTACCGATTTGGCATTTTTTGCACGTTATGTTAGTACGCTTACAGCGCAACAGCGGAACATCATAATTGCTCGAAACAAGCCTTGCACGGTACAATAAGAGTTGCTAGAGATGTCTATGGCATTTTTGAGTCGAAATACACACGTCTTCATATCGGTGCAAAACAATCTTTTTCGTGGTCGAAAAGGAAAATTTTTACCGATTTGGCATTTTTTTCACGTTATGTTAATACGGTGACAGCGCAACAGCGGAACATCATAATTGCTCGAAACAAGCCTTGCACGGTACATCAAGAGTCACTAGAGATGGTTTTGGCATTTTTGAGTCGAAATACACACGTCTTCATATCGGTGCAAAACAATCTTTTTCGTGGTCGATAAGTAAAATTTTTACCGATTTGGCATTTTTTGCACGTTATGTTAGTACGCTTACAGCGCAACAGCGGAACACCATAATTGCTCGAAACAAGCCTTGCACGGTACAATAAGAGTTGCTAGAGATGTCTATGGCATTTTTGAGTCGAAATAGACATGTCTTCATATCGGTGCAAAACAATCTTTTTCGTGGTAAAAAAGTAAAATTTTTACCGATTTGGCATTTTTTGCACGTTATGTTAATACGGTGACAGCGCAACAGCGGAACATCATAATTGCTCGAAACAAGCCTTGCACGGTACATCAACAGTCACTAAAGATGGTTTTGTCATTTTTGAGCCGAAATACACACGTCTTCATATCAATGCAAAACAATCTTTTTCGTGGTCGAAAAGTAAAATTTTTACCGATTTGGCATTTTTTGTACGTTATGTTAGTACGCTTACAGCGCAACAGCGGAACATCATAATTGCTCGAAACAAGCCTTGCACGGTACATCAAGAGTCGCTTGAGATGTCTACGGTATTTTTTAGTGGAAATACGCACGTCTTCATATCGGTGCAAAACAATCTTTTTCGTGGTCGAAAAGTAAAATTTTTACCGATTTGGCATTTTTGCACGTTATGTTAGTACGCTTACAGCGCAACAGCGGAACATCATAATTGCTCGAAACAAGCCTTGCACGGTACATCAAGAGTCACTAAAGATGGTTTTGGCATTTTTGAGCCGAAATACACACGTCTTCATATCGGTGCAAAACATTCTTGTTCGTGGTGGAAAAGTAAAATTTTTACCGATTTGGCATTTTTTGCACGTTATGTTAATACGGTGACAGCGCAACAGCGGAACATCATAATTGCTCGAAACAAGCCTTGCACGGTACAATAAGAGTTGCTCGAGATGTCTATGGCATTTTTGAGCCGAAATACGCACGTCTTCATATCGGTGCAAAACAATCTTTTTCGTGGTCGAAAAGTAAAATTTTTACCGATTTGGCATTTTTTGCACGTTATGTTAATACGGTGACAGCGCAACAGCGGAACATCATAATTGCTCGAAACAAGCCTTGCACGGTACAATAAGAGTTGCTAAAGATGTCTATGGCATTTTTGAGTCGAAATACGCACGTCTTCATATCGGTGCAAAACAATCTTTTTCGTGGTCGAAAAGTAAAATTTTTACCGATTTGGCATTTTTGCACGTTATGTTAATACGGTGACAGCGCAACAGCGGAACATCATAATTGCTCGAAACAAGCCTTGCACGGTACAATAAGAGTTGCTAGAGATGTCTATGGCATTTTTGAGTCGAAATACGCACGTCTTCATATCGGTGCAAAACAATCTTTTTCGTGGTCGAAAAGTAAAATTTTTACCGATTTGGCATTTTTTGCACGTTATGTTAGTACGCTTACAGCGCAACAGCGGAACATCATAATTGCTCGAAACAAGCCTTGCACGGTACAATAAGAGTTGCTAAAGATGTCTATGGCATTTTTGAGTCGAAATACGCACGTCTTCATATCGGTGCAAAACAATCTTTTTCGTGGTAAAAAAGTAAAATTTTTACCGATTTGGCATTTTTTGCACGTTATGTTAATACGGTGACAGCGCAACAGCGGAACATCATAATTGCTCGAAACAAGCCTTGCACGGTACATCAAGAGTCACTAAAGATGGTTTTGTCATTTTTGAGCCGAAATACACACGTCTTCATATCGGTGCAAAACAATCTTTTTCGTGGTCGAAAAGTAAAATTTTTACCGATTTGGCATTTTTTGCACGTTATGTTAGTACGCTTACAGCGCAACAGCGGAACATCATAATTGCTCGAAACAAGCCTTGCACGGTACAATAAGAGTCGCTAGAGATGTCTACGGCATTTTTTAGTGGAAATACGCACGTCTTCATATCGGTGCAAAACAATCTTTTTCGTGGTCGAAAAGTAAAATTTTTACCGATTTGGCATTTTTGCACGTTATGTTAGTACGCTTACAGCGCAACAGCGGAACATCATAATTGCTCGAAACAAGCCTTGCACGGTACATCAACAGTCACTAGAGATGGTTTTGTCATTTTTGAGCCGAAATAGACAGGTCTTCATATCGGTGCAAAACAATCTTTCTCGTGGTCGAAAAGTAAAATTTTTACCGATTTGGTATTTTTTGGACTTTATGTTAATACGCTTACAGCGCAACAGCGGAACATCATAATTGCTCGAAACAAGCCTTGCACGGTACAACAAGAGTCGCTAGAGATGGCTTTGGCATTTTTGAGTCGAAATAAACACGTCTTCATATCGGTGCAAAACAATCTTTTTCGTGGTCGAAAAGTAAAATTTTTACCGATTTGGCATTTTTTGCACGTTATGTTAGTACGCTTACAGCGAAAAAGCGGAACATCATAATTGCTCGAAACAAGCCTTGCACGGTACATTAAGAGCTGCTAAAGATGTCTTTGGCATTTTTAAGAGGAAATACGCACGTCTTCATATCGGTGCCAAACAATCTTTTTCGTGGTCGAAAAGTAAAATTTTTACCGATTTGGCATTTTTTGCACGTTATGTTAATACGGTGACAGCGCAACAGCGGAACATCATAATTGCTCGAAACAAGCCTTGCACGGTAAATCAAGAGTCACTAAAGATGGTTTTGTCATTTTTGAGCCGAAATACACACGTCTTCATATCGGTGCAAAACAATCTTTTTCGTGGTGGAAAAGTAAAATTTTTACCGATTTGGCATTTTTTGCACGTTATGTTAGTACGCTTACAGCGCAACAGCGGAACACCATAATTGCTGGAAACAAGCCTTGCACGGTACAATAAGAGTTGCTAAAGATGTCTATGGCATTTTTGAGTCGAAATAGACACGTCTTCATATCAGTGCAAAACAATCTTTTTCGTGGTCGAAAAGTAAAATTTTTACCGATTTGGCATTTTTTGCACATTATGTTAATACGGTGACAGCGCAACAGTGGAACATCATAATTGCTCCAAACAAGCCTTGCACGGTACAATAAGAGTCACTAGAGATGGTTTTGGCATTTTTGAGCCGAAATACACACGTCTTCATATCGGTGCAAAACAATCTTTTTCGTGGTCGAAAAGTAAAATTTTTACCGATTTGGCATTTTTTGCACGTTATGTTAGTACGCTTACAGCGCAACAGCGGAACATCATAATTGCTCGAAACAAGCCTTGCACGGTACATCAAGAGTCGCTTGAGATGTCTACGGCATTTTTTAGTGGAAATACGCACGTCTTCATATCGGTGCAAAACAATCTTTTTCGTGGTCGAAAAGTAAAATTTTTACCGATTTGGCATTTTTTGCACGTTATGTTAGTACGCTTACAGCGCAACAGCGGAACATCATAATTGCTCGAAACAAGCCTTGCACGGTACAATAAGAGTCACTAGAGATGGTTTTGGCATTTTTGAGCCGAAATACACACGTCTTCATATCGGTGCAAAACAATCTTTTTCGTGGTCGAAAAGTAAAATTTTTACCGATTTGGCATTTTTTGCACGTTATGTTAATACGGTGACAGCGCAACAGCGGAACATCATAATTGCTCGAAACAAGCCTTGCACGGTACATCAAGAGTCGCTAGAGATGGTTTTGGCATTTTTGATTCGAAATACACACGTCTTCATATCGGTGCAAAACAATCTTTTTCGTGGTCGAAAAGTAAATTTTTTAGCGATTTGGCATAACCAGACACCTTGATATAACAGAAATATTGATACTCGCCAACTCATATATATATAATATTTACCTACTAATAACAATGTTTCCCTTCAACAGAAAGTTACGTTATCAAAATTGTCGTTAATGTGGAAAATTCACACAGCTCTTTAAAATCACAAAAACGGTGAACAAAATTCCTCTAAACTATCAAACTTTTTACTCCACCGAAACCCCGATCATGCTACTTGAACAGAATAAATCCCTACAAAGAAATCCTCATATAAAATACTAAAAACTCACTAAACAACCAATCTGTAATAAATGTAACACGATGAATTAAAAAACAACCAAAATGATGACGTTGTGTTGACATAAACAAAAAGCTTTCCACCAGAGTACATACGAACCTGGTTCTAATGCAGTTAATATCGCGAAGTCAATGTCTGAATTTCCGGCACTTTATTTCTATCTCCTTCTAGATGCTTTGTGGTATCGAAATACGGTTTAGTGCAATTTGCAGGGATGGTACTTCTCTTCCGTGTTTTTAAGTTTGGTGGAAATATACCTTTCGTTAGAGTGTGAAATTGGGGTTTTTTTTTTCATGTAAAATTTGCAAACGTGGTCTATTTTTAGTAACAATCTTGCGAAAAAACCAGGTCCGTGTGTACTCTGGGGAATAATATGTTGTTTAATTTAACAAAGCGCCATTATTTTGGTTGTTTTTTAAATCATCGAGGTGTTCAGTGAATTTTGAGTATTTATATGAGGATTTCTTTCAAGGGCTTTATTCTTTTCAAGTGACATTGTCGGGGTTGCTGTGGAGTAAAAAGTTTGATAGTTTAGAGGAGTTTTGTTCACTGTTTTTTCATAAAGTAAGTTTCTGTTGGAGGGAAACATTGTTATTGGTAGGTTAATATTATTTGTATGAGTTGGCGAGTATCAATATTTGTGTTGCATCAAGGTGTTTGGTTATGGTAAATTTGTTATTTTAAAGTTTAAAATTATGTGGAGAATATAACAATGCCCAAGAAGGACCGTTCAAAGATTTTTTGTAAAAAGGAAAGGTTGGCAACAAAGAAAAAGAAAGTATGGGGGTGAATTTCAAGATAAAAGTTATGAAGGGGAGAAAAATGATGATGTCAGAGTTGGGAACAAACAAAAAGAAGGCTCTAGCGGATATGAAAAGAGTCAGAGGTGTGATGATGGGGAAAGTAAGGAACATGACGATCGTGATGTATTATTTATACGTTCCGAAAGATCTACATGTACATTTTATTTTTTCGTTGTTGTGGGTGGTAATTGTTTTTTTCGGTGTTTGGCATTATTGGTCACAGGGGTAGAATATAATCATCTTTATTTAAGACAAGTCATTGTAAGTTCATTATGTACCCCTCCACTTATTTACAACACGAGCTGCCATTGCTCAGAAGCTCCACTAAAGAAGAATGCTTAAAAAACCAAATTCAGAGGGAATGGTCTTGGGGATATTTATACATTTAGGGAGAAGAGCACATCATAAGATGAAGAAGTGTTAACAGGAACACATAGTTTAATGTAAAGAGTAGTCACGGTAGGGTTTTAACATGTTCATTCATATCTCGTTTTATATTTGTATGTGATGAGAGCAACCATTTTTCATTACTCTGGGCGGTGATCTGTTTGAGATATTGGGAAGAGGTCGGCTTTAATGAAGGTTTTGCACAATCATTCAGGGACTGCTTTGGGTCTTCTGTTGGGGGCGAAGCCCTTGAAAACCAACTGATTTGGTCTTTTTAAAGGCCATGGATAGTTAATCTCTTGTCAAAAATGTCTTGATTTTGAAATGGTTATTTAACATTTTGGGGGGGGGGGGGGGCATATGACATTTTGGCTTTCCCTTTTTTACTTGAGAAAGCAAAGACATCCCTTGCCTTCTCCGGGATTAACGTCACTGTAAAACAATTAAAAATGATTGCCTTATCATTTTTTTAATATTTATGTTAAACGAACATAAACATTAAATTTTGACCGTTTGTTGAGGGTTAGATTGTTGGCTTATACAAGGAAGTTTTGAACAGGTAGAAGAAATTTCGCAATTGTAAATTTTTAGCCAGGTGGTTCATTTCGTAAATGGTAAAGTAGCAAGACACTTATTTATAAGCTAGTTATGCTCTTATTTGTTATGTCACTGGCTGTGGTGTTATCAGCGAAACGTTTATTTTTCATGAAGTTCCTTTTTCTTTGAAAGTGATTTGTTGAGCTATTGCATATGGGTGGTTGGAATGATGAAATTTGTCTTTTACGGAGTTTTTTACTGGATAGTGCAGTCTTATTCATAGACCTGGCTTTCTAATTGCTTTTACATATTTTAGGTTATCGTTTGATCAGTTGCGAGTCGTAGCCATACATAAACTTGCTATATAATTAAAAAGAAATGCATGGAAATTATTAAAACAATTTTTTTTTCGTAGTAAGAAGTCACCGTCAGAAAGGCGACAAGAATTTCTTGATATAGAGTGTAGGAAGAAGCGAGACTGTTTAATGATGTGATGACAGACCAATCGCCGCTAATAGTTATAAACTAAGGACATTGATATTTTGGTATTCGGGTTTCATGAAGTGACGTATAGATGTTGCAATTTATCTTTTATGATTTGTAAGTGATTGATTCGGTTCTCTGATTTGTGGAGGTCAACGTCGTTCAAGTGTCTATACATTACTGAACTAAGAAGTTACTGGCGAAGGATTAGTAGTGACGTATGTGTGCGGGATAAATATAAATTGGAGAAACAGTGACAATAGGCCTAAGGCTAGAGTGAAATATCATCATATTAACATTTATGTTGAGAGAATGTAGGTGTAAGTAACGCTGACAAAGAAATTTTTACTTTGCTATTTTATATTTTTTTTTTATTTTATTTCATCATTTGTAAAGATTATGGTAAATCTGAGATATCGACATTTCTTTTGATTCTCGTTAACTTGTTATTATATATGATGTTACTTACAACAATATTTTATTAGAAAACCTAAATTTTTCTTAAACAACCAGAATGTTTATATTTATCTTCATAGAAATCGAAATTTTAGCCGGATCTTTTCAGTGAAACTGAGATCTTCAATATTTTCCGTAAAACAAGCAAAAGAAATATTTATGACACGATTTTTGCGTTTGAATTTTTGTGGGCAAATCCTAACGTGTTCTTTGTGACTGGGCTTGAGATGAAACGATAATGTACGAGCAACGGGGACGGGCGGCAGAAATAAATTTTAGTGATGTAAGAGTAGTTGTCTTATAGTTTTGTGTAAAGCTGAGAGTAAGCTTGGTGCGGATCGTACAGAACTTTTTAAAAACCATTAATCTTTAGAAATTCTTTATGTTCAACACTGGAAATTTTTTCCTTATGTTCATTAACATAAATCCATCTTCAAGCAAGTGACTACAACGTTACTGTCATGTATATACAGACTCATTATCGTTTCCAACATTACGTCATAACAGTGTACCCCACCTGTATTCACTAAACAGCTAAACAAATGGCATGTTTTTCCTTATTAACTGCACTACTTAAAATACAATTTTGACTAACGCCCGTTTGGTCGAATGGTCTGTCTTGAGCCTTTGGCGCTTTACCATCTTTTATCAGAAACCCTGATGCTGTACAAGGAATTACTAAGGAGCCGGGACATTAAGGATACAGCTTGTAAAGGACGTTTGGAATGTTATCTGATGTGACGGTTTGCTCTTTCCACAGTTCTAAATCAACTGCTATATCATCTTCTCCTGATTTACTGTCAACTATGAGTTCAAAATGAGCAAACCTCATTATACCGGCAATCGAGTATTTCTTTGGTGTGTTCCACGTTGCACCTCAACCACATTTCTAAAGTGAATGAACAATGTTAATGGATTACAAGTGCGGAACTAAACTTAGCTGCTATTGGGCAAAACATAATACAAGTATTTTGGAATGGCATTTTTGTCCTCCTAAAATATAAAATTACCTTTAAAGTACAAGACGACTTGGTTCGTCGGCACCGCAACTCGTCTAGACGTTCGTCTTGTTCCGCAAGATTGTTACTAAAAATAGACCACGTTCGCAAATTTTGCATGAAAAAACCCCAATTTTACACTCTCACGAAAGTCATATTTCCACCAAAACTTAAAAACACGAAAGAGAAGTACCACCCCTACAAATTGCACTAAGCCATATTTCGATACCACAAAGCATCTACGAGAAGATAGAAATAAAGTTCCGGAAAAGTCAGAAATTGACATCGCAATAGTAACTGCATTAGTTGCGGTTGCCTGCAAGGCAGGCACCGCAACTAAAAATGAGGCAGGACATGAATAAGTCATATTATGGTAATGAAGTTTGCGTCTAAAATTGGACGCAGGCCTCTTAGTTTTGGCGGACGGTGGTTTGTGAAGCCTTAAAGGGGGAGCGAACAAACCGAGTCCGCTTTGCGGGGTAAAGTGAATGGAGAGCCTACAAAAAAGTGGCAACCCAGTTTTTTTTAAAGATATGTCAATAAAATTCCGGAAATGCCTGATTTCTCCAAACCTTCTTACTCAAGCTCCTCTTACAACTGTTAAAAATTCATCCTCATCATTCAGACACAACCCCAGTTTTATTGTTTCAGAGTTAGTGCACAAGACCCCAATGTGAAATCAAAATTCTCTGTGTATAGCAAAGGAATACATGCAGTGTCATTCCGCCATAACATTCCTCCACAGGTTTCGCACCTTTTCGTCATGGCCAAGGGTTTGCTTTATACTTCGCATTGGTTGAAATAGCTATCAACTAAAGAGCTGGGCCAATTGTTGAAGGCAAGGCCCTGTTCTTTCAGTTCAAATTGTACTTTGACCCGTAAAAATTATGCCCTTTGTTTCCTTCTGCAAGAACTTCTTTTGACTGTAAATATTACTTTAGCCCTTCAAACTAATTTTGCAATTTTCGAATGTCATAACCGCTGCTTTTTGAGATTGATATAATTTGAACCTTAGCCCAAAAGGACACAATGAAACATTTTCCTTCTAACTGGCTCTGGGCCACAAGCATGGTGTCACATAAAGACGTTTTTAGCCTACCGTATAGGGAGCTACTTATTTTTTGCAAAAAATTTCACTCACGATCTGTTTTTAGCAATGACCTACATACCTGGATGTAAGGCCGTGCCGAAAAATTGAAGCAACAGAGCCGACGTATTGTGTGTGGCAAAAGCGTCGTGCAACCTGGCAACAGAGCCTTGTTACACACATTTTGATAGGCAATTTGATATGATGCTTTGATAATTTGACGTTTTGGCCTGAAATAAGGCCAAATATGTTGTGGTATGTGCTCATTTTTTAAAATGTCAAAAAATATTACTTTAAAAATTGAACAAGATCATGTTATACTGGGCGCAAAACATTCACGTCTCAGTCCTCTTTCACGGTGCAATTTAGTTAAATAAAAGGTGGGGCGCATGTCGAGTGTCACCCTGTACTCAAGCCCACAAAGTCGCATAACAACTCCACCCCTCTGTTCATAGCGGCCGAACGCCTTCAAATATTCATTTTATGAATAAAAAGTGAACAGCTTCAACTCGATCCATAGGTAGGAGCGTTGAATTATAAAGTCAATAAACCACGCGACCTAACCAACTCTTTTTCAGAATTGAATTTTTACTGTCCAAGTGAAGACTAGCCGAATGCCGATGCTTCATTGTGGTCAATAAACCGTACATGGCACAGTGGGGGCAATGCAGTCACTGAAGTAACCCCTTTAAAGCCACCCCTAAAGTGACCCGCTTGGCAAACAAAGTTGCTCATAACAAAGTTGTCTCTGACAAAATCGCCTCCTGACAAAGTCGACGGTCCCTAAAAAAAATGTTAAAAAACTTGCTATCAATTATACCCTGCCAACATTGCCGGTAGGGTCCCGCCGATTTGGCTTCATCTGGGCTGTTTGATGGACCCCATTCGTGTTTGTCAGATGTTCCCATTAGGGGCCCAACTGGACTAGCCTTTACCAGCTGAAGCTCAGTTGGGCCTACCTTTACCAGGTGAAGTCCAGCTGGGCTCCGGCTGGGCCTCAACTGGTAAAGGCTATCCTAGTTGGGCCCAGAGTGGAAACACCTGACAAACATGAATGAATAACCCACTCAGCTGGGGCCCAGTAAGTAGCCCAGCTGGGGTTCAGTCGGGACGCAACTGGGAATGATGGCTGGGTAGGTAGTAAGTTAACTTATATGGACCCTTATGGGTAAGGTCCCCTGTGGACTGAGGGTTGTATAATATGCCCACGGTATTCCCCGCCTGTCGTAAGAGGCGACTAAATGGGAGGACCTGTACCCCATTTGGCCTATATAACACTAAATATTTATAACACATTCGTGTTGGTGTGTCGTTTAATACTAACTATAACCCTTATGCATGGGTAAGCCCATGCCACTGGGGCCGCTTACCGAGATTGATTAGAGGCACATACGGGTGAACCCACACGCACAAGGGATACAAAAGGATTGAAGTTGACCCATATTCTCCCACACACTATCAGTTGTTTAATCAGCCTCAGAACTAGTTTCCGATATGGGTCATTTGGATTAATTAAAGGGGCCGCCCATGTGTCTCTATAACCCAAGAGTGCAAAATCATATGGGCCTTCAAGGGCTATGAAATGAGTCTCGTAAGATTTCTTTAGTATTAGAATGTTACCGGTACAATGGTTACTTTTTGCGGGGTGGGGTGGGGGATGGGAGACTTTGAGAGACATAGAACACTTTAACTTTGTCGGAGGCGAGAGACTTAGTTAACCTTGGGGAATTAAACCTGGCCGGCTTTACCGGCAGGGGACTTTTTTCAAGGTCAGACTTTTTTAGGAGGTGAATTTTTCAGGATTGACTTTGTAACCGGGATTCCTAATTTGTTATTGGGGAGACTGTGTAGAGGAGACTCCAGTTGTGGGAGACTTTGCTTGGGTGTCTTGGAAAAGCATGAACTCGAAGTACTCCCGTTTAGTATAGGCCTACGTACCGGCAATATGAAACCAGCACAGGTGTCAGTGTTTCTAACTTCATGTACTTGCAATATCTTGCTGCATAATTGAAACTAAAGGCAGTACATGATCTCGGCATTTCTGTTGTCTTCCATTTAGGTTGCGTACAATGTATACATTTCAGTCATAAAATCAAAAATTTAGCTGGGTTAAAAGTTTGGCAGTTGTCACTCAGTGTACATACGGCGGAAGGTTTTTGCCACCTGCAAAATGGCCACCTCAAGACTTCCGGTTGCTTCAAGTTGTCAAGCAGTTACCTGGCACGCACGCCTTACATCCATGTAGGTAGATCAGTGGTTTTTAGTCAGCCATGTGAAAGCCATAAAAATGCTTTTCTTTTCTCGTGATCGGCCTCAGTAGTGGAAGCACAGAATCACTTGAAGGCCCAGTTCCAGTCACGTCTCACGCTCAGAGTCAGTCCTGGACCAGAAGCAGACTGAGAGTCCCGAACCAAACAATACATGTAACAAAAGTTTTCCAATGTAACAAAGTTTTCCAATATTGGCTGTTAATCGCAAATATCGGAACTGGTCTGGTGATGGCCCGCGACAACCCAAAGTCTTGACCAAGACCCTATAGTTTGTTCAACATTTACTACTCTCTCTTGAATATCTTTAGAAACTCTCAGCTCCGTTTTTAGCTGGTGGAACATTTTGCAGGTTTTCATTAAAAGCTCAAAAGGGCCGAAATGGGGCCTTGGACCTAAAATTTCAGCATACTATTCAGAGATCACTAACCAAGCGCTCTTGTTACAGACTGTCAACTCTTTTTAAAAATAATTCAAAGGCAGGGTTTAACTTTTCATAATATTTCTCTTTTATTTAACAAAATGGACCTCAGGACCACATTTGGGCCTTTGACCCAAATGTCCTGTGCATAATGAAGGTAACAACAACCGAGTGTCAATAAAATCAAGCATTCAAAGTTGTACAAGGCAACCTGAACGAGATGGGGCATTGTTCAAAATTTCATGAAAAGGGCCAAAAGGCCCAGATGGGGCATTGGACCTAAAATTCTAGCATACCATTCAGCGATTACTAACCAAGCACCGTTATTACAGACTGCCAACTCTTTTAACAGTAATTCTAAGACAGGCTTAAACATTTTGTAATATTTCACACAATGGTCCATAGAGGCCATCCTGGGTCTTAGATCCAAAAACCATGAACACCCCAAAAAACCACTACCAGAGTACCATTACGACAAACCATCAACAATGTACGAAATTATCTGTAGGGGAAGAGAGATTTTGTATAAATTTCCTAAAATGGGCCATAAGGCCCACATGGGAACTTGGGACCAAAATTCCTGGTCACCCCAGATAGTCCACTACTCACAAAATGTTATGTCCTAGTTTCAAACAAACCCATGGAAGTATGCAGGAATTAAGCATTCTGAACAAGTTGTGGACAGACACACAGACAGACGGACAGATAGATAGAGTGATGCTGTCTGATCACAATAGCTCACACCAGCATGCTTGTATGAGCTAAAAGTCAAAAGAAGCACCTTTTTATGGTATTTTTAACAATCCGCAGCATTTTGGTGTCCTCTCAGAGAGTTATGTTGGTAAATTTTGTGCTATGCCATTTACACAAACCTTCAAATTTTGGGGTCAATTAAGTTGCACGAAAAGATAGTACCAGAAGGTTAACAGAAAACTTAATTCCATGATTCTTGAACCAAATATTTTGAACATTTGAAGTTTTGGTGACCCCTCTGCTGTCATAGTTTTTTGGTAATTGGAAACAAAAATTGAATGAAACAGAGACATCTTGCTATATGTATTATTGCAAACAGTGGTTTACATTGTATTTTACTGTTTCCAGGCCAGCCTAACCTTTGAAAATCAAATTAGCACATTTCATGATTAGAGTAATGGGTGCACAAAATCTTTGTGTCCCCATCACACGCAGTTCAAAAATAGAGTGGAATACCTTACAAATATCACATTTTTCAAAGAAAAAAAAAAAAAAGATAAAATATAAGATACCAAATGACAACTTTAACAGTCTTTAGGTCTCAAAGAGAAAAATTTGTATACTTGATCATCCTTCACTGGGTAAAAAAAAATTAAAATTGTCCAAAATATGCAAAAGTGTGGACTTTTTGACACCTGACAGTGTTGACAAAAATGACACGCAATTTTTTCTTCAAGTTTTGGAAAATTATTTCAAACTTCTCCCATATTTTTTCAAGAAAGGATCATAAATCAAACTCAACTATGGATTTTCAACCGTCTAGGATTTTCTTCATTCTTTTAAGAGGAGATTAAAGACTGCTTTGGTGTCCCCCGTTAGTTTGGTAAATTTGATGGCATCATTTGTTTGAATGAGTCCCATCACACACACATAATGTTGCTTGTAAAAAAAAATTGTATTTTTTATAACTGCTGACTGTACTCTATCCACTGCTGAGTGTAAATTTCAACCAGATATATAGATATATTGGTTGTAATTATGATGTAATCACTGAAATACAAAATAATTTAACCAGAAGGCATACCCAAGGAGGGAGTGGGGTATGTTACACATGACTTCCTTAGTTGTAGTGTTATGTCACAAAGTGTAAGAGAGTGCAAGTTTTGATATAAGACCAATTGTTACAGAATATTTGTGGATTACTGAGCAACATTATAAGAAAATTGTTCTTGCACTTGTGAGATATATGCTGAAAACTGTACTGTCATTGGACTCCCCAAATGGCTAAAGTGTGTTTACATCTACTGGTGATTAATTGATAACAACTACAGTACCAAGTATAAGACCGGGCAAATTTAGAGGTCCTACACTTTCATAAGAAAATATGCGATATGCAACTTCAAGAAAAAAGAACATGTCCGATTCAGCTGCCTGTCAGATATGATGATGTTAATTGGTTTAGAGGAGTTTTACTGTCCAGTTTCGAACTTTTTGGTGAAGTCAAGCCAGCAAAGGCCTTTGATGATGGCTATGATGATGTTACAAATTCACTAAGCATGTGGAAATGTATCACCCCAGAAGATTGAACTGAAACCATTGTCACTAAATAAAAGGAAATATTTTAGTGATGTATGTTGACTAGGGCTAACAACGTCTCTGCTACACAAAGAGCAAATTCAAACAACACTCTCTGTATAGCAGTATTGCCTGAAAGCAAACGCTGGTAGCCTAGTCTATCTCCTTATCCAGCCAACTGCATTCCTTGAAGTAGGTTAAGTTAGTTGAAGTAGGCTCCTGAATGATATTACGAAGGCTTGTCTCTTTGAGGACTAGCCTCTGTACATGGTGCTGGCTGGGTTTTACATAGCTTTCTCCTTGACACAAGGCTATCCAGATTCTCACACTGAGGTGTCCCTTCTGTCATAGCAACTTTAGTCCTGGCCAATAGCTTGGTACCCACATGGTGGACTCTTGGTAGATGAGATCCATGTTTATCTTCTATCTATTGTAAGCTCATTACCATGCACTTTTACTTCAATATCCAGTTGTATCATGGGGAAAGAAATGACTGAGAAATTGTTGAGACCAAAGATCTGAAAAAAAATCGCAAATTTAACCTCTTTAAACATCAGTGATAGGGAAGTAAGGTAGATAAACTGTAAAAATAGCTCTTCATATTAAACCACTGAAATGGGAACCCACTGTTATTGTACTTTTCGTAGTAAGCCTACGAAAAGTTGCATGATGCTTACTTTGGGTATACATATGGTTTAGGCTTCTTTTGGAGTGTAGAACATGGTCAGCATTTTTAATGCCTATACAGGTTTATACATGATTGTCACACAGGTGATACTGGGCCTGAACTGCTGCACTACACAGCACAGTAAAACCTTATTAGACTTAACGTAGTAGGCCAATGTATGATATCGTTTGACAGTGTTATGCCTTCCCTTTACCGAACAAAATCAAACTCACAACTAGGCCTACTTTGGCTAAAGCCTCACAATTAATTTCTGGAAAAGAAAACATGGATCTGAAATCATAATCAATTCTCCATCACAAGTAAACTCATTGGTACTGCAATATTAATCCAACAGATCATTTGCTCTCTAAACTCTTTGCCCACTTCTCAGCAAGCAGGTAAGTTTTGGGTCCTAGTAAAATTGGTGTCAATACGCACTGATACTATTATTTGTCAATTGACACACAGGTTACAAATCAAACTACTGTACTTTCACACAATAAATTTAGTACATGCATTTTTTCTCTTTATTGTAAAAATCAGTTATCACCTGGTACAGATATTAAAGTTTACATTAATTGATGTTAATGGTGACATCTTATAAAGATTGACAGTGGAAATTTCTTACATGTGACAATATATCATAGCATTGCATACCGATCACTTATAACTAATAAAAGCCAACAGAATATCAACTTTTCTTCCCGGCCTTCACAATGCTACATGTGCAGACAAGAAAGTGGTTGGTTGTTTAATAGTAAGGGAGGGGTTTGGGATATTCAGAATATGCCTTTAAACATGAAATTGCACACATACTGTAGGCCAGCAATATTACACTTTACCCTTTACCGTTGTGTTCCAATCGAGGCATATTTGCGCACCTCGGGAGTGGGTGGAAAAGCTGACGTAGCACGCCCCGCATCAGCTTCTGTATGCTATTGACCCCGTGACCTTAAAGTATTTTCTCTCTCGTTGTTGTGGCCGAATTTTCGGGTAGCTACTTGGAGCCTCGAGCTCCGTGTGAAACAGTGAAAATGGATGACAGCCACTCTCTCCGTCTGGGTCCCAAAGTATCTGAACAATAGTAAAGGGTTAATGTGTTCTTGCCCTAACTCATATTGCCATTCAATGAGCAGTGCAAAACTCACTCAATTTTCTGGGTTGGAAGGCCTGGGGACTACAGTATGTCATGATTTTGCTTAATTTAATGTTTGCACCTGCAGATCATGGCCTTTGTGGTATTCATCATGTCTTATCATATTTTGTTTGGGGGTTAGAGCCCTCCATGATATGACCCAACCTTGCAATGCAAAAAACACCCAAAATATCAATTTTTTCTCTCATGTAGTGCCCCAAACCCCCCATGACACCAACCCCCCTCCTTCCCCATGACACAATCCTGGCTATGTGCCTGCTGAGATTCCATGCACTACACTTGAATTGTGGAAATAAAAGAATTACATGACTGGAAATATACGCCAATGAATAATCAATGCTTGGGGAAAACACGGATGAACATGGAGGTTATTTTTTGTTTCATTCCTCTATGGGAATTTGTTACATCTCAAACCCTAAATGTTTTATACAGCTTTAATGCTCTACTTCTATTGGAACTATGTTTAAACTTTCAACAAACTAGTGGCGTGTATTTTTTACATTCATTGGCTGTGCATAACATGATGTAATGAATGACCATAATATGCAGCAAAATTTAAACTTTTTTAGCCTGGTGCAGTTGGAATATTCCATTAAAACTGGACACATCCAACAGACCATGTAATGTTCCCTCCAGACATGACATCCTACAAATGTATAACTACAGTATAGATGGGCATGCATAAATGTAACTGTGCTCTCTGTGCATGGCCTTTTGCATGTAGAGTACTGTGTATGCTAGATACAGTAATGTGCCTGAAAGCACTTTACCTAGGTACTGTACATTTACAAACAATCATGGACACATATCAGACTCACTTGCTTCCATGCGTCAGAGACTGGTATGGCATGAATGGGAGAGCAGATCCTTGTTTCGGCACAGTATTGACTTTTTGGCATTGTTCACACCCTTTTACAACACTGAACACATCTGCCATCATAGTTGTCCAATAATATCTCCTAGTCACTTTTGCTAAAGTCTTGTGCCTTCCCACATGAATTCCTGCATATGTACAGAACAGTAGGTATGCAACAGAACAAAACAATATTAGAAAACTAGTTAGAAATAGCCAAGTCATAAATTAAATAATGAAAACATCATACGTGTAATAACTACATACTTGACTTAAAGGTCAGGAGCAGTCATCCCAAATTAGAGAAGTGTAGTAGACTGTCCAGTTTCATGATTGGCTTTTGGTAGTCATGTGACAATGTTGTTTCTCTTCAAATGTGAAATTTACCAGGAATAACTGCTGGGTTTACCTTGAATATGCAATAGTAAAGTCATAAAATGTACCGGTAGCCTACATCAGTACCGGTAACAAAGGTACTTAGGCCTGTACTAATACCGGTTCTTCAGAAAATACCGGTACTTGAAAATATACCTGTACTCGTTTATATTCGCTGACAAAAATAACTGTTAGGATGTGTGGATGATTAAAATATTTACACAAACATATCGGGCAGAGGTTCCTGCATGGTTATAACCCAATCAAACAACCAGATGTATTTATGTGCAGGATAACATGGGGGCCATGCTTTGCTCAGGTTCCTTCCCAGCCGACTTCCCTTACCCGAAATTTGGGAATCGGTACTACCTCAATACCGTATACTGTATGTCTTACAATACCGGTACCATTATTTTCAAGGTACCACCCAACCCTAGTGGTGACTGCTTAGTATTCACAATAGTACCTTCACTAAACAGCTTATACAGTAAAGACATGCTCATAGAGGGGACGCGCTTGTTGTGGACTTTCCATACATGTTCAAAGCTGTTCTGCATAGCTCCCGAACTGCATCTTTCTTGCAGTGGCGTAGCCAGGATGGGATTTTTTGGGGGCCTAGGTAACAAGTGGGGGGCCTGGTACCTCCGAGGGTCAGGCACGGCAAGAATATCTAAGCGGAGCGCCACCATGGGTTGGCGCGGAGCGTACAAGAAAATTGTGGGCTTTAAACCCCTCCAGATGGCCGGAAACGGCACTTCCCATGTGTTTTAAGCTGGATGTACCCAGCCTTGAAATACGAATCTCATGTCTGCGATGTCTCAATAATGAGAATAAAAAATCAATCTATGAAAAATGGCAATACATACACTTTTTAGGGACCCCAAAACTGGGCACTTCTGATCTGTGGCCTGGGGGGTGAGACTAAAGGGGGCCGGTATCTCCCTTTCCCTTGGGAAAAATTGTAAACTTCGGAAGCACGTAGATCGCAAATGCGGCAATATTTGAATCTAAGCGGAGCGCCACTATCAGTTGGGGCGGAGCGTACAAGAAAATTTTGGGCTTTAAAACCCCTCCAGATGGCCGGAAACGGCACTTCCCACGTGTTTTAAACTGGATGTACCCAGCCGCAAATGCGGCAATATTTGAATGGATTTCAGCTTACCTAAGGCAGTACCTCACCCTTTAACTGGAAAACCAAAAGTAGTTGTGTCCCCTTCTGAGAAACTTTCTTTGCGTTAGATTTCCTAGATGCAAAATGGTGCTATGTTTGGCAAAACTTTGAACTGATTATAGGCCTGAGTTTTCGGATTTTCCCTTTTTGGGGAGCATGAAAAATATAAAAATATTTTTAGTTTTTGTAGAGATTTTACAAGAGACATACATACTACCAAAGAAACAATGTGCAAAATGGTGCAGTATTTGTTCATCGGTACATTACGTAGTCAAAATTAAAATACTACGAATAAATCCCTCAAAATAATTGAACCTCAAAGCAGAAGTATGGATCATGTGGGAAACACATGAAATCCGGACCTTGTGGACATTTTACAAATCCCCCGGACGCCAGTGACAACTAGTAAAAAGAGGACTTGTCGAAAAAAATCGTCCTACAGTGGCACTTGTCATGGGCAAGAGTGAGGCACGACATAGGCCTACTTGTTAAGGATGGAAGGGAAGAATTATCCGAAGGCAGTACCTTACCCTTATCTGCTTACGGCATATTTTGTGTATAATAATGTATAGGAATGGTCGTGTAAGAGTGGTCTCCAGTGTACGATTGCCTTATTTTCAGTAAATCAATCAGCCATCCGAAAGGCAGAAAGGGTCTTAACCTAACAAAGTCACATTAGAGTTTGTCGTCGAGACTTTCGTTTCATCTTCGAAGTGAAATGCAATAAACGACAGTGCAGATCACAAACGGTAGGCCTATCTAATTTAGTGAAAGTAGGCATTTTAAAGTTATTGCTTGATTTCATACGTGCGGACAAAATGTGTTTTACACACATTCATCTATGATTTTTTTTTTTAATTTTTGCACATTTTTTAATTTTTTACAATTATTCTATCAAGACGCAAAAAATCTGGGGGGGGGGGGGTCTGGAGAAAATCTGGGGGCCTAGGCCCCCCAGGCCCTCCCCCCGTGGCTACGCCACTGCTTTCTTGAACAAAACAGAACTGTTTTTACACACCCGATATGCACACAAACATATCGGTTAATAATTTGCTCCAAAATCTTTCCATGGACGACGCCTTTCCCTCTGTATGTTGGACGAGAAGGGTCCGGTCTATAGTCCCGTCTCAATGGTCCCCCATTTAGCGTAATTCGTCTCTTGGCCCCCGTCTCATTGGTCCCTCTCTTATACTATTCCGTCTCATTGGTCCCCCATCTCATTAGTCCGCCGTCTCAATAGTCCCCGTCTCATTAGTCCCCGTCTCATTAGTCTCCCTTCTCATTAGACCCCCGTCTCATTAGTCCCCCGTCTCGTTAGTCCCCCGTCTCGTTAGTCCCCCGTCTCGTTAGTCCCCCGTCTCGTTAGTCCCCCCGTCTCGTTAGTCCCCCCGTCTCGTTAGTCCCCCGGGTTAGGGTAAGGGTTAGGGGACCATTGAGACGGGGGCCGATGAGATATCAAGAAGGGGGACTATAGACATTATCTTGGACGAGTATTGTGATGCAATTGTTTTCACGAAGTTGCTAAGATAAGATAACTTTACCCAGCATTACATTAGTTCCAGATCTTGATGCACGTTCTTAAATAGGGCCGGAATTGTGCCTCCAATTGCGTCTTAAAAGTCAGGTGACCTGTTGCGGCACTTTTCGAAATTGGATTTTAAACATTTTCCTTCAAATATTATTAACAGCCATCGGACAACGGGCGAGTTAATGAGCTGAAAACCAAGTTTTCTTGTAGCCCCGCCCCCCAAAATGAAGCAACTGATGACATTTCGCGGAACTAATACTGGATGTATCCTTAGGTTTACGTTGATGAATTATGCAATAGAAGGCGTAACAAAGTACCAAAACATGGTTATTCAAATTTCGAAAGTCTTATTTTCCTAGAAAGACTTTGAACATTCTTCGATTGATCTTAGTAAGTGAAAAATCAGGTAACGAAATAGGGTAGCATTTTTCAAGGCTTAAAAAGTTGTTGCATATTTGCCGTGAACTTGACTTCGTTAAAGAATAAAAACAGATAAATTTGGTAAAATCAGTTAGAAAAGAGTCTTAGCTTCCTATTGGTATCAATTTTGCGATTGGAAATGATCATGCAATGGTGTAATGGTGCCTAGAAAATTCACTTGAAATTCGATAGTTTTGCGTGTACATTTGCACAGGTTTGTATGGGACGTTAGTGGTGAGCCAGCAACGCACGTTGTAAGTATGCAATTTTATACATGCCAACCAATACAACACTGATTGAGTCATAACAATACATGATGTCAAGTTCATCTGAGCTAGCTAGCTACAGACCCTCGCTATACTACTTGTTTTGTGGAATCCTTAGAACAGTTGTTCCAATGGTTATAAGGTGAATGGTCGTTCTTTCTAGTGTCTTTAACAACGCGCCTATTTACACAGGAATTAATTGTCCAGGCCCAGTGCATGCAGTGCTATGTGTCACTGTGTGTTTGTTTGGTATAGTGCATTGCTAAATCTCTACACTTTTCAGTATCCTGAGGATAAACAGAGGACTGGATTAGTACCATTTTTCAGTTCATGTGCTGCTAGAATATTACTTGTTAGTCTTGTTTTATGCGATAAAATAAGGTTAGTCTTCCAGACATTTTGGTGATTTTCTCAAGTCATGATTTCTACCAATAAGTTGCATATGAAACTTGAAGATCTAAGTACAAAACATAAAGGTCATGTAATTGTTGGGTTTATTTCTTACCATGATATAATGACTCACAATAATATTTTGTAGAAATCCGAACTTTATCTGTGGGCAAATGTGAGAGTTACAACTAAAATAGTGTGTGCTGCGGCATATTTTTGCTTGTCATTCTGGACTGAGCATTGCACATTGGAACAGTCAGTCTAATGTATTCTGTGGTATGTGGATATATTTGTGGGAAAGTGTTGCACACCCTTAGCTAGTTGCTGCCCAGTTCAGTCCTGTATAGGCCTAGAATTTTGAAGGGAACAGCTAGCAGCAATTAACATAATATTACAGGTTGAAGGGCAAAGGAGGGCCAAGGTCCCATAAGATGCCATGAAGTCCAAACCCTATCAAAAGTCAAACCACCAAACCTAAACAGCCCCAAACAATCAGATTCTACCAGTCATGGAAGAACTTAATTGTCAATGTACTGGCAAGGAGTTAACTACCCTGCTGGTACTTATCAGTAGAATAATTGCAGTAGCAGGATTGCATGTTATACTGAGAAATAGGGGGTAGCTAATCCCAGCCTCAGTCAGTGAAATATAGTTTCCTCAGCAAATCCTAAGACAAAAATCCTAAGGCAAAGACCAATTTTTCATTGGGCATATTCAAGAAATAAAGTGCATCATTTGCTTCCATTGATATGTTCCTCCAGGTTTATTTACTGAGATGTTAATTTCAATATAAAGATTCCAGTATCAATTTGAAAAATCCTTCCCAAATGCTTATGCATGAAGTGATCTTGCATTGAACAGGAAATCTAAGAGAGTCTAGTATTGCCCTTTTCCACACGAAGTACCCTACCACCACACTTAATACCCCCTCCAAAAATAAAAAGGATGAAACATGCTAACTGGCCTGAGAGTTCTACCTTTCAGGGCCTAATTACTCTCTACTGAGTAAGATCAGTCAATGACACAGTTCTGCCAGTTGCTTACTAGAAATCATGCAGATATTTGCTGTTAGTTCATTATTTTGAACAAAGTCTGCAGTCCATGGAACCTTTACTAGCATGTTTACATTTATGATGTACCCCTTGATTGAAATAAAATCACATATCTTCTTTTAAATTTAAATTTTATACAATGGATATTACGTTGCCAAGGGCCACCTTGAGTCGGTCACGAAACAAGTGTAATCCCGTCATTTGATTATTATGAAAATGACCGACTTATGGTACCGGTTGACTCAACGTACACTTCTGATATACTGTACGCATCGAATTATTTCGCACAATCAGTACGTGCAGTACAATGGAGAACAGTGTGGAGGTTCTTGTTCACGAAGCCACTGGTCAACGAATCGCCCTGTATTTGCCGTGAACTTGACTTCGTTAAAGAATGGTTAAAAAAGCAGTTTATTTAAAATTGTAGATTAATAAATTTTTCATCGAATATGCAAGTTTTTAAAATTGGAAATAGCGCGATTAAATAAAAAAAATCGAATTTTCTGAACAGTTCAGATGCAGCTACGTAACTTTTCCAAAATTTGGCCAAAACACACTTTGCAATGCTTGAAGTTACCTGTAATTGGCAAAATTTGATTTTCGCATTTCTTATTAGTAAAATTCAACCATTGGTTTACTTTAAGACAACCTAATAACTGATATATAAGCCCTCGAAAATGGCAAGTTTTATCTAATTACGTATTAATGAGTTATGACGTCATGAAACGTCATGCATACTCCCACAAGAAAAGACAGGTTTTTCGTACCGTTGTCTACTGGCTGTTAATGCCAAATTGTACAGGATTCTAATGGGGTGTGACCGTGTGAGATAATATTTGTGTAAGCTTAGGCCTAGCCTAATACTGTATTGAATTTTGCAATACACAAAGGTTTTCTCCTCCGATTCAATGCTAATGACGGACTAGATCACTCTTCTTCAGTTCATGACGTCACATTACGTAATGGGAATTGCCCTGTACGAATCCGGTTCTCCCATCGTTGAGCCAGTGTATGTAAATGCTGAGACCGCCTGTTGCATGCATGCTGTACGTGAAGACCGCACGTATGCCGCATGCACGTTTTTTTTTTTTCGTAGCACAGCAGGGGGAATCCTACGGTACAGTACATACCTGTACGTGTTGCATGTACTTGCGGGAGGGCACACACATGTTTTGGAATGCTGGGTTTTCTGATCTGCGCGTTTTTCATTTCTTGTTCAGGTTCCCCGTGGAGAAAAAAAATTACAGTCTGGTCGTTGACAGATTTGACAGTAGTTCGAACTATCCAATGGGAGAACCGGATTCGTACAGGGCAATTCCCATTACGTAATGTGACGTCATGAATTGGAGAAGAGTGATCTAGTCCGTCATTAGCATTGAATCGGAGGAGAAGATTTTTTGCATTTGATGCGAGGTTTTTTGTTTAAGACAACTTAGAGTTTGTTGTGTTTCTTCAGGAGAAGATGATGGGAAGGTTCTCAAGAGATCTGAAGGGGTAAATGTAGTATGAGGTGAGAAATCATGAACAGTTTTGTGCGAAGCACTGTGTTGGTGTTAGGCGGTGTGTCTTACCTTTTCCTTTTTATATATATATACTATATATACTATATAACGCTAGGACGACCTGTGACTAAATGTAGCCCGGCTCGCTCCGCTCGCCCGGCTTGTTGCCCGTACTGTAGCCCTTCTATGCAATTATACGTACACCTTCTGCCTTTGTTTATGATGAGATAAAACACCGCATTATTGAAAAGGTCGCTTTGTGCTCCTTTTGGGCTTTGGCATCTTACCAAATTAAAAAGAGGCAAATCACACTTGTGGTAATCCACGATGTTGCGGTTACCCTGACGAGATTAAGGAATTACTGTCAATTGTAACTAACACATGTCAACACACGAAAGCGTTTCGGTGTAAGATAATTGCTCTTTACAAATGATGCAAATCTGATCTTATAAGCGTTTTTGATGATTTCATTCGTAGGCCTGATTGATTATTCTTAGCTTTGGAGAAAATTCATTGTGAGACTCGGAGACATTGGATGTCTAAAGACAATGTATTGTTGGATTCGAACCAAATTCCAGACAACCAATAAAAACATAATAGTAATAACAACGGCAACCATTTTCCCTGTGTGAATGGGGTCGTCGAAAGGCAACTCCTGAAAGTGGGGAGTTGTCAGAGCCGACAACTCCCTGCTGAAAGTGGCCAAGGAAGAGAATGGGGAGGAGACGATCCTGGAGGTGGGGATGGGGTTGGGAAAGTTTATTTCTCTACTTGAAATAGAAAGTAGGCCTTAATATCCATGTATTACATAAAAGTCTGATAAAGTGACTTTAACTTGCAGTGACAGAATATTTAACATTTAAATGCCATCAAAATCAGATCTTACGAGAGTTTGATTGATTGTTCTAAGCTTGGGAAAATATTTATTTCGAGACTCTGGGACATTGGATTTTTTAAGACATTGTCACTGTTGGATACGAACTAAATACCACACAACCAATGAAATATAATACTAATAATAATTCGACCATTTCCTGTGTTAGTATCATAGTGGGGTAGACGAGAGGCAATTCAATGGAAGTAGGCAAGGGAGATGAGAACTTCGGAGGATACTGGATACTGTTCACAAAATGTAGTCATCACAATGAAAAGTTAAGTTTTTTAAAAATGAAATTGCATGCCTACTAAGTACGCAACAAAACTATCCTACCTTTAATTAATTTGCAATTTTTTGAGGTATTTGTGCGCAACGCGCCCGAAAAAATAGCAATTTAAAGACAGCACATATTGTTTTAAGTTTTCCTGCTTTTTCTAAGTTTCATAAAGATGCCCCTTTTCTTCTCGTTTCTCCATCAATGGGCACGTGCATGTCTGAATGCAGTCATCAGAAAACCTGCTTTAGGGTCCACACACAAAGGGACCCGCAAAATTATATATCATATTCCCTAAGGTCATTAGGAGCAACTGTCGTACCACTCACATCTAATTCAAGAGGCCCCATAATGTAACATCGGGCCTGCTATAGATCCACCCTTTCCTGTCAAACCAATCTCTAGCGCTCACGGCATTAACCGTGTTGTTTCGCTTTAATTTTTAAAGGGGGTGGCCGACTCTCCAAAAACTCAGTGACGTGTTCACATACCAATATGCTCGTGATAAATTAACCATGGTGATCGGTAAAATTCTTGAATTCGCTTTAAAATTCTTTCGTGATGTGGTTAGTGTTACCCAGCAAAGAATAATTTAGCAACTTTTCGGTGATGTTTTTTTTTTCAATAGGAAACCCAAAGGTTTGAGTTTAAATGTTTTTTTTTTCGATCTTTTTTAGGTAACAAACGATAGCATGGTGTGCTATTGCTAGACGCGTTTCGCCCAGGAAGATTAGTTTCGGGGTTCATCAGTAGCAGGTTAGTGTTACGGTAGGCAATGTTTGCTAAGAATGTCACGCAAAAGATAGGACAAAATTTTCCAAAATAATACAGGAAATTCATGGTAGAATTCAATGCTGAATTTATGAATAAAGGTTTCTCTCAGATTGCCGAGGTATGCCGATATAAATTAGTGGAAGGCATAAAAGAGTTACGATGCGGTAGTCCTTTTTCAGTATAATCTTATCCCCGCATTATTTGCGGGGCTGACTGGTGTGTCAAGGTTAACTATTGAAATATATTTAATCGTTGGTTGATTAGTGGTAGCGAGAAGAGGTGTAGGGTAGGTCGTGTTAACCAAAGTTTAAGCCAGAACGTTGGGTAGATGGTACAGCCGATGTGGCAGTGAAGCGTTCTTGTGCTATCAAGGTCTCAAGACGAGACTAAAAGTTTGCGCGAAAATTTTTTCATCCTTTTTTGAACACAGATTTGAAAATTAAGAGCTTATTATATTGCGAAAATTTTGGAATTTAATGTAAGAAAAGTTTTGGTAGGGTTATAATAAAAAAAAAGTTGGGGTTTTTTATTAAGTGATATACCTTTCAAGAGCAAAACAAGGTAGAATGTCGATGTGATTAACAGAGTTGTCTGGTTATTTGTTGTACTGATTATCCATCAAAATTGGCAAATTTTGCCGCTTTAACAATCTGAAGTTTATATTATGACAGATTTGCGGGGTTTTATGGAAGAATCTGACCTTATAAGAAAAGTCAAGTAGGGGGTGATGTGCAGTTTTGTACAGTTTTTTTTTTTTTTGGGGGGGGGGGGGGGGACTGAATATCATCAGGCAGATTAATGCCCTCGAACCATAGTGGAAAATTTTCCCGCGGAAAAAGTTTGGCTTCCCGTATATTTGAAGTTCTGAAATAGGCGGACGGGAGTGTTTCAGTTTGAGAGAGGACGGAATTGTTTTGTTTTTCTTTTGTCCGAAAAATGTAATATTACCCGAAAGACTATAAGTGGAGCGCATATATATTTTTGAAAAATTAAGAACCCTCAGATAGCAGGAAAAGGCATTTCCCCGGCGGGCTGGTAACTAGAAACAAAGTACCGATAGTCATTATTTTGAGCTTTTTTTGGCAATAAAATTCTCACTTTGTAATACTTCCCCCAAAAGAAGAATAATATTCAAGCATACATTGTTCTGTTGAGTAATTTTTTCGACCAAAATACTATCTAAGCGGAGCGCCACCCATCAGTTGGCGCAGAACGTAGAGAAAATTGTTAAAAAAAGCTAGCCCCAAAGACACCCAAAAATGACATTTCCGAGACTTGTGACTAGAAATGGAGCAGTCGTTATTTTGAGCTTTCCTTTGATAGAAAAAACAACTTGCTAAGTGATCAGAAAATTACCAGAAAAATGGTACTATTACACTTAGGTGTAATAAACTTTTCTCTTTTCTAAACTATGTAGCGGTATTGAAAACCTACTGTTTTTTTACTCTGCCAGGAATCTTCGTTTTATCCAGTTGCAAAATCCACTAAACAGATGATTTTTTTTAGTAACTGCCCGACCTCCAGACTATAATTGATCTTACTTCCAACGTATTTGAAAAACTGTCATGTTACAAGGTGGCTTCAAATAAATTTTTAGTCAGGCTTAAGGGGAGACATATTTACGCCACTGTTTATCATTATGTGGAGCTCAAAACGGCCTGGCCCCATTTTCGTTACCGTTGTTAGACTTTGGCTGTCAGGGCGGGCCAAATGGCAGACAATTGGGCAATGCTTCTCGGCCTTTTGGTTAAGATCATGTGTAGAATCTGTTCTTTTCATCCAGTCTAGACTTGGCCAAGTCTCTCGTGAGTGTTCCGAGGGGAGTTGACAACTTTCTCTTCAAAATCCCCCTACTGCAGCATAGTACAGAATATCGTATTTTCCTTTTATCTAATACGCCCTCTATCGGTCTATTAACTCTATCGTTTCTCAACGAGAGACTTGGGACAATTGGTTTCTATCGCGTCATACTAATGAGGTTACTTATTATTCATCTTTAAACTGTATCGGCACTACCAAACAATCAGCATTCTCAAACACAAACTTTAGTATTGCCCAATTGAAGGTTTGTATAAAAACGTCAGTGAATAATATTAAAGACCCTGATCATACCCATGATAATTAAATATTTAAACATATCTTAAATAATCCTTTCTTAAATATTTAAGCGTATAAGGAGTAATTAAATTGATATCTCTCGTGGTTAAACAAAAATACGATCGTTCTATATAACCTTGAAAAGGAGTATCGTCTTCCATTGAGGCGTAGCAGAAAAAGTAATGTTTTTGAGCCCGAACCATAGTGGAATACTTCTAAAATGCGAAATCGCATGATGTAAAATAAGTGCTACAATGTATGTGTCAATTCGATCTATCCTGCGGGCACGAAATCGGAGTTTAAAGCGACGTAACACATTAAATTAGTACCTTAAGCAATTATGCGAATTTATTTCAGACACTGACGTTAACCATTGTACTCTTATTGTCAGATTGTAGGCCACAAAAAATGAACAGTATTGCAACGAACGAAACCGTCTGAATCCAAAAAGGTACTCAACTGAGATTACGAGATTACAGACAGATAAGTCAAATGGGTAGGAGAAGAATATGCCGTTATTTCCTGGATGAAGGATAGTTTTGCTGTCAAACCAAAGGGGATATGTCTTTAGTCTCATCTCTTTACTTCCCCGTCAATGGTCCCCCATCCTTGATACTACTGTAGTAGCAGTCAGGCGCATAGCCAGGATTGTTTCATCGGGGGAGGAGGTTGGTGTCATGGAGCACTAAATGAGGGAAGAATAGGGAGAACAAACCGCTATTTTAGGTATTTTTTGCTTTGCAAGGTTCTGACCCCCCCCCCCCATGGCTATGCCCTTCACTGGAAGCGGTGGTGCCAAACTGTCAGAACTGGATGGGGTGGGGACAAACAAAGGGCACAGGATAATGTTGGGGGCAAAAATTTTGGAAGCAGCTCAAACAGAATACAGATCTCAAAGCGTCCATTCCCATTCAGGCTGGAGGTAGGCATGTCCAGTCCGGGGCGAAAACCCAAAAGCTTGCAAGGATATATCTCAGCATGAAAAATTAGATCTGGAGAGGTATATTATTTATTTTTTTCTATGTATACTCAATTCTTAACTGACCTAAGTTGGGGAGGGACACAGGCTAAAATCTTGGGGAAGGGGACTAATGCATGCCCATCTTGGCTCCTCTGCAGCTGCACCAATGGGCGTTAACTCTTTTCATGTGGGCCAATTTCACCTGGGATTAATAAGTGGCCTTTATACGATAGCCCACTTCACTGATATGCGAGAGCTCTGGGGCAAACAACTGATACGTGGGCAGAATATGGGTCAGCTGCCTACCCAATTAATATCCCTACCTGTGAGCTACCCACATGGTGGCCTTGTTAATCTTATATAGTTTTTACCTGTGATATGCATTGGTTCCCCGTGTCATTGTTCCCCTCATATTTTTAGGTGCATGCCCAATAACCATATCTCTAACCCAAACCCCTATAATCCCAATGAGTTGATTGGTTGGGGAGCAGTGAGTGAGACATGGAACTTTGAGACAGGGGACCAAAATGAGATGGAATATATGAAAGTGGGACTTATGAGAAATGGGAACAATATACCCTATGTGATAAGGTAGAAAAAGCCAGCCATCCTGCAGAGTATTGACCACAGTGATACTTTCATACAGCCAGCAGCACTAACTAGGTATGACACTTAATAAAATATAAACATGTGTTTAATTTGAATCTGATAATTTTTGTTCCTCCTTTTACTGATTGCTGCCAGTCTCAAACAATAAGCAGCATAAGACAAGACATGCATAGCCCACTGAAACAGTAATCCAAGCTCAGAGAGAAAGAGAGAGAGTAACATGGCTATTTTGCAAATCTGTCAGATTATGTATCATGTATGAGGCACGACTCGGACTCGATTTTCTTGGTTGTCCGATTGTCAGGGACAACTAAAATTCCATAGGGACAACCAAAAGGTGGAAGTTGGTTGTCCGATGGACAACCATTTTTCTCTCACAAAGAATTATATTCCAGCAGCTTGCTTTTATCTGAATGAAGAAGTATGCTGTATATGCTGACTGATCAACTTGTGGCAAAATTTTCCATCATAATTACACACTTCAAGTGCCTTTGTCTTGCAAAAATTTTATCTTTTCATTCTTCCAGACCAATTATACGTAAAAGCAATTACTGTTTTGTGCTGTAATTGGTCAAAAAATGTTTTAGACACAAAATGTTTTGGACAGCCAAATTTTCTTTAGGACAACTAAAAATATGGAATGGGTTGCCCAAGGACAACCACAAATTTTTCTGAAATCGAGGCCTGAAGGTAGGCCTTTACCTTTCCAGGACCATGAAGGACAATAATATCTTGTCTCAGAGAAGCAATTCATAATTTTAAATCCCACCTGTAACCTTACATCACTTACATTAAACATTCTATCTGCATTGCCTGTCTGGTTGCAGTTTTATGGAGCCCTAGGTCTCTACCCACCCCCACCCCTTAAAAAAACTAAGTTGCCCCTAAAAACCATGTGCATAAGCCTGCCGCTTGTAAGGCTTTGGTTGAGTTTACACTGTCTCAAGAGGTTATGGAATGTAGAACTAGACTGTAGTAATGCAAGTTCTACAGGTACTTACCTGCAATGATTTGTAACCAGGCTGCATGTGCTATGCATTACAGTAGTTGTAATCCTCCAATTAACTTACCTGTGGTGATGGGATTGTTGCCTATCCGAAGTGATCACCCAGACGCATGTCAGAATGATGCTCAGTTAACGTTACAGATGGTAATGTATAAAGTGTCTCTCCACTTGTCACTTTTGTGCAACACCTGCCAGATTATTTTCCATCACCCTACCCACAAAGTAAACACACGAAAAATCCAAGTACACAAAAATATTGCAGAGGCTAGTAGTGGTAAGAACATGCTGTGTATACATCATACAAGGGTGCTGATAAAATACCCCATATGCACTTAGCTCCCCCTATACTTTCTCCCCAACCCTCCACAAAAATGCTCCTTAAACCAGTGAGTTGCTATCATCATACCACATTTGTATGTAAACAGTGCTGGTCTCAATAAGCTCAATAAAACTGGAAACATTTCTCAATTTCTCAATCTCAATTTCAGGAAGGTGTATACTACTGTAAGACTTCTACAGTTGTTGAAATCATCATGCATTTCATCACACCACCTCTATTAATGAAGAATTTTTAGTCACTGTTCCCATAAAAGCAGCTTGCTATATTAGGCAAAATAAAAAAATCAAAATTCCTGCTACATGCCATTAACTAAATCATACATCATGTTGAAAGCATCTCTTCTGTGAACAGCTACAGTAGTCCTTGTTTTTCTACTACAGCAGTTGAAAAAAAATTTCCCAGTTAATCAATTAAACCCTTTTCTTTAATGTTTAATTGGTAGGTCCCTGTTTAAAATATAACTCCATATGTACCAGTTATTGCTTTATTGAAGGACAAGTGCATATACCAATCACGAGAGTTCAATGATAATTTCAGACTGTTCTCTAATTAAACACCACAATTGCACCAACTGGTTGTACTGGTACTGGTATCAGATGATTGTCAAGTGCAGTATCTCTCTTTTCAAAAATTGCAATGAAATATTTTCCAGCCCAAAGATTTTATTTACATAGTTCATGTAACCACTCATTCCATGTAAAATTGGAGTCAAGATACTGTAGGTTTTCAACACATACACTATACATTCCATGCCTAATATACTCCATATACCGTGCTAAGCTTGCTGTTAGTTTTATGTACTGCATAGCCTGGTTGCCTGCTGACTCTGCCAAAGATGGTGGCTTTGCAGTATGTATAGTCCCACTTTCTCCAGTGGCTCAAGTTCTGTGTAAAAGAAAAATGAAGGAGAATTAAGTACACTTTAAAATGTTCATACCATTCACTCTTGAACTGGCAAATATTCAACCAAGGAGACTTGATGGAAACACTGCACGATGAAACATGCAGTGCTAGAGCACTAGCGCGCTAGCATGTAGTCTGATGACCTAATTTTTTTACTCAGATTAGTACAAAAAAACAACACACTGGGCTACCTCGAATTTATGGTATCAAAATCTTATATAGTCTTCAAGTTGTACCGGTTCTTTGTGTAGATATTCACATTCATAAAAAACACAACCAGTGCAATTTACTCTACTGTAGCTGTTTCTGAAGTTACAAAATAGGCAGTAGGCCTACATATGAATGCTCATTTATTGCAAATTATGCTAGGGCTCAAAATTAGCAGTTGTAATGGTTTTCTGCAGGATTGACAATCTTGTACTGTAGCACAGTGTTTCACCTAGCTTGTATAAAGCAATTATTTTGTTAGGAAGCAAAACTAGTCCCTTCAGCAGGGTTCCTTTAAAATGTATGCTGCAACTCTCTAACTAAGTAAAAGCCTGAAAAAAGTTGCCAAGTTTGAAGAATTGTTATAAATAAACCTCTGGGTAGAATTGGGGCCACTTGAATTATGCAAGGCCAAGTAGAAAATGCCTTTTACCTTATTCATGGGTCTGGGACAATTGATTTTGACCTATGCAGCTACCAATGCCCCAAGTCTTCTGTGTTGTTGTGCCTATAGTGCTGTCATATAAAAAGGCCCTGGCTGCCATAATCTTGCAATGTCATGAAGATTTATGCACTTACCAATTGCAACACTGACACTTCCTAGACCAGGGGCCTGTTCCACAAAGAGTTACGCACGATCTTAAGTATGATTTACTGTTGGCTTAAGTATGGTGAATCAAACAAGATTGTGCGTAACTCTTTGTGGAACGGCCCCCTGGGGATGGTCGGTCTTGCCCGGGAACTTTATTTTTGAAATTATTAAATCCCCAGGCAGAGCCTGGCCATATCCATGCTGGGTTGGGTATACATTGATCGAGCGAGGGTAAATCCCCTGCCAAGTCCCCACTGTCAGCTAGGCACCATGTATCACCAGTAAAAGACCCGCCTGATGACCCCTGCCTTCGGATCCAGATGGAGTGAAATCCTAGCACACTCAAGTCTTGGCCAGGTGGGGACAGAATGACTGTGAAATCCGTCCCCAGTCAAATCCCATCCCTCGGTCTAGGAGACTAGGTTGAGGTCGAGGTTGCAATCGGTTAAGTAGCCGAAGTGCATTAGTTTACCTCAAGTATACCAGCATGCTGGATTGGATATGTCTTCTTCTTTGCAGACTCCCAGTAGTACCACTTGCCTTCCTCTATGCTGAACAGTGACTCATCATATACATTAACCCTTTACCGTTGTGCTCCGATCGGGGCATATTTGCGCGGATCGGGAGTGGGCGGAAAAGCGGACGTTGCCCGCCCCGCATCGGCTTCCGTAGGCCATTGACCCCGTGGCCTTAAACTATTGTCTCTCTCGCTGTTGTGGCCGAATTTTCGGGTAGCTACTCGCAGTTTCGAGCTCCGCGTGAAACAGTAAAGATGTGTGACGGCCGAGCTCTCCGCATGGGTCCAAAATAACCCAAACAACGGTAAAGGGTTAATCATAAGCTATAAAGTTGTGAGGTTCCTCTGCTACACTTGCATATGTCCAACACGGTCAAAATTCATTGTTCTTGCAGAGCAGTAACGTTGCACACATCGACAACCCACTTGATAGAATATTTTCTAACTCACACATATATTGTCCAAGCAGTGTTTAAGAAATAACGTTGTTGTTAGATCTCGTAGTATCATTGCCTTCTCTGCACTTCGTGTAACTCAACCGCTAAAGGTGGTCGATCGATAAATTTACTTCTGAAATCCTGCCGGTAATCAAACTCCGACGTCTTCTTGGTGGCCTATACATTAATAATGACACTTTTAAATCCTTGCGAATGTCTTTGGGAATAATTTCAGATGTTAGGCCTATATTGCAGTAACGTTGCACACATCGACAACCCACTTGATAGAATATTTTCTAACTCACACATATATTGTCCAAGCAGTGTTTAAGAAATAACGTTGTTGTTAGATCTCGTAGTATCATTGCCTTCTCTGCACTTCGTGTAACTCAACCGCTAAAGGTGGTCGATCGATAAATTTACTTCTGAAATCCTGCCGGTAATCAAACTCCGACGTCTTCTTGGTGGCCTATACATTAATAATGACACTTTTAAATCCTTGCGAATGTCTTTGGGAATAATTTCAGATGTTAGGCCTATATTGCAAAGAAAATAGTCGCTTCATCGGTACGGTAAGGGCTCTACATTTGTCGACTGCTAGCACTGCTGGCTGACAGATATGAATGACAAGGTCATGTGACCTAATGTATGTTTATTCATATCACGGGTTACAGACTGCCAACTTTGATTGGACTAGATATTGAGAAACTACTACATATTATTCATCCTAATGAGGGATGAATAAAATAAAGGAATAACATAAAAATTATGACGTCATAGAAACCAATTGTCCCAAGTCTCTCGTTGAGAAGTGATACCTTTATAGACCGATAGAAGGCGTATTAGAAAAAAGGCAAATACGGTATACTGTACTGTGCTGAAGCACTGTATTTGTGTAGAGTTAGTGTTGTCAGCTCCCCGGGGAACACTCACGAGAGACTTGGCCAAGTCTACATCCAGTCTAGAATGGAGCCATGCATGACCATGACAGACCAATAATGTAAATGGTCTGAAGGCCTACAGGTTGGTCAAGTGTTGTCCTTAAGTGGACGTATAGCTTCTTCGGGAAACAGTTTCAAGTTTAGTTTCGCCGAACGGCCCTTTGCCAGAGGTTGGAGAGGACTTTGGAAAAAGTACCATTGGGCGATGCTAAGATCATGTGTAGTTTATGTTCTTTTAGCCAGACTAGAATGGATCCATACATGACAGACCAATAAATGGTCTAAAGGCCGTGAGGTTGGTCGTTAAGTGTTGTCCTTCAATGTACGTAGCTTCTTCGGGAAGCAGTTTAAGTTTGGTTTCGCCGAACGGCCCTTCGCCAGAGGGTCGGGAGGACTTTGGAAAACGTACCATTTGGGTACTGCATGCACATGAACAACCTCTCGTTCGTTTTTGTAAGGGAAACTTGTAATTAACAGTTTCCTTGAAGAATATAGTCTTCTAGTAAGCAAAATTAAGAAGACCGTCGGAGTGACTGAAGTTAGCAGGCCCACATTTTTTTTTATCGTGGGCCTGTTGATGAAAGATCCCAGATAAAATTGGATTTCCTCAACAACAGGCGCCACCCCTAGCTGGGTGGTGTAGAATATGTCCACGAAATTTCCCGCCTGTCGTAAGAGGGGACCAAAGGGAAACGAAATTTGAACTTAAGCCATATTCGAAAATAAATTTAAACTTTGAACTTTTTATCGAGTTGATTGACACTCGTGTTGGTGCGTCGTTAAATCTCATCTAACAAACTAACTAAAAAATTGGGCCATAAAGCTTTAAGCGTGGATAGCACTGGAGTAATGTCGAATACGATCTGTATACGGTCTGATTTTTTATGAGGTTTGGTTAAAATTTTCTTCCAAAGTCAAAAAGAGCAAAATTTTGCCAATCTGTGTAAATGTGTGATTTTCATGAGAGGTCTGCGAAAATGAAAAGTAGAATAACTTTTTCGTGTCATCAGATCATATCTGCAGAAAGCGTTTTCCGGCGGGCACACACCCTCACAAAAATCGAATTGATTTTTGAAGTACCGATACTGAATTTCTCTGTTCAACGATAAAAGTTAAATTTAATGGTAGCAGAGGTAGCAGAACAGTTTATCGTGAGACACTTACATCGATATACTATGGCATGGACATCTTACAACAAAGTCTGAATAAAAAACAATTGGTCCGGTTGAGAAAAATTCCGACCAAATCGAAAATCGCGGAGGTGTGGCCCACCCTGTGGCGTATTAAGTGATTTTGACTTAAACCCCCACTACCCCCAACATACACACACTTCTTGTGTGCCTCGTATGTAGGTTATTACAACAGCCATCGTCTTAGACACCTACACATCTCTGAACCAAGGGGAACATGGTGATCGCTTAGCGTCGTAAGACAACTGCCCTTCAAGGCCTTACTATTATTATTCGAGCGATTGCTGATCCCCCGCCGTTGGGTGTTGTTATAGCCTACTGATGCTATTAACATGTGCAATGATGCAGTGGCACGTTCAGAGAGGAACTTGAAGATTAATATCACTCAGATGCATGATTTGATGCTCCTTTTGATAACCTGGATCATTTCCCGGCTTAATTGGCTCCCCATCATTTGAAATTGATATTGCCGCCCTTGTGACCAGGGCAGCTCCGTCTAAGCTGAGATCATCATTAGAGTCGCGTGCAATTTTTCTTCTCTTCTCACATTTCCTTAGAATTTATCGGACAGTCACCCCTACGGTCGTCCCTGCGCAACAATACCGCATGCGACACCTTAAAAAACTAGCAAAAATTCGTAGACACTTCCATTGAAAACTCCTGTACAAACATTGGGGTGTCGGCCTATAAACAATTACGTCGTATGAAATATTTCAAAAGTGAAAATGCAATTCATGATATACAAAACGAAGACTTGGATTTTCAGCCCTTCTCTAATTAAGAAACACAAGAGAACGAAAGAGAAAAGGGGCATATTTATGGGCCGGGCCTTGATTCTCAAAACGAATACAACAACAGGGGCCCGGTGCCAGGGTATTTTGATGGGTTAACAGGGGCAAAGCATGAGTTGAATGATTATCTCCTTCTTTTCCGGCTTCTTTTCCTTCCAGTGTTTTCATATTGTTTTGCTAATATAGGAGACGGTCCCCAACCCCACCATTCCATACCAATACCCCCTGTGCAAAACACCGCGTAAGCACCCTTTTTGTAATTGCGAAAACGTATATTGAACTATCAAAATTTCATTTCAGAGATGTTTCTATTAACTCAAAATAACCTTTCCAGACATTGGGAGTGTTAGCCTTACTTACAAAAATTACATTACGGCGTAGTTTCATGGAATCTTTCAGTAGGGAAACGCAATTCCTGAGATTTCCTGATATTGGAAAGCCCGACTTGGATTTTCAGCCTTTTCACATATACAAAACACAGTAGGCCTACACTATTTCCTGCGATTAATATCCCTTTTTAAATTATTCTAAGGGATCGGAGGTATTAAAATTTATGTCAATCTGAAATTCTACGAATACCAAAGGAAAACATCAAAGAAAGGGGCATATTTTGTTGGTTTTAATTTACAAACGAAGACTGTAGCAAGCCATCTGCTTGGAATGGACCATTTTTTATGTAAAGACTCTCTCATTAACTATCAAACACTTTTTTTTCAAATGTTATGTGGCTTATCCGGTAAGACACGTGCCAAGTTTTCATACTAAAGTGATACACTAAAGTGGTGGATGGTATACAACCATTATTGATGTTGTTACCAAAGACACAATTTTGAGTACGCCCCTATTAGAGACTACACACATTGCATAGCCGGGCTACATTTAGGTAGAACGGGCGAACCGGGCTGCTTTTAGTATGACCGACGTTATGCACTGTTTTCCTTAGTTTACTGTTACTGTTACCCCGATCTGTTTCTTACGTTACACGCAGGGAACCTGCCTCACCCTCGCTGTGCATCCCTTTGATGAAGGTCTATTGATCTTCACTGAGATTGAGAGTCAATAGTTTCCTTCCATCCTTGAACGCTAGTTAGTTCACCACTTGGATCGAAATTAAAATCTTTTTAACTTTTGGCTCGCTTCCTCAGTTTTTGTTCGGGGTCCGACATTTTGCATATACGGAACTACGGATGCCCCAGTTTAGCATTGCAAAAATCATTGCACATAAGTCACAACACTATTTCTAGCGGACAGTGACAAAAGTGGACAGCATTTATTAGGGGGATTTGTTTGTAAATATCGTCCGCATAAAGGCCTTCCCACACAGGATGCGTTGCGTTCAGTTCCGGATACGACACGTTTTTTCCCCGCATCCTTCCGGATACGTCAAGACGCATGCCTGTCTGTACAGGATGCGTTCACACCAAGTCAATTTCGATGCGTCACTTTGAGATGAGTGTGTAGCTTCCAATGACAATGCATGCTGATTGACGAAAAAGTGTATTCAAGTCGTGGTAAAATTACAGCAAACCGGCCACAGTCACTGTCATTCACGATATTCAATATGACTACCATGAGCGACACTAGCAGTGACGACGACCTAGCGATTGCGGCTCTCATTCTCCACAGACGAGAAAGGCTCGATCCCATAAGCCCCCGAAGCTACGCCACTGATTAATACACTAAATTGCAAGGGCGCAAATCCCGGGGGAGCAAGGGGGGCCTTCGCCCCCTCAAGTGAAAAAGTGGTGCCAAATCGTAATTTGGCCCCCTAAAATTTGAGAAATACGGTCACCTTTTTTCGTTTTTTTCGTTCGAAATAGTTTTTCTGAAGCTTCGGAAATGCTAGAACAAAAGAGCCTCCGAGGTCTTTGCCTCCTTGATCCCACCAGGGGCCCTTTGGGGATTCGCGCTCGCGGTGCCCGCCTCTCGTGCGCAGTTTAATACTCATGGGCACATCATAAGCATTTTCGCGCCCCCCCCCCCACTCTCAAATAGAGATTTAAGCACCTGCTAAATCGTATATTTTCTCGTGTGCCCTAAAATGTCCCTGTGCAGCCATGTCTAGTGTCCAGACTTCCTCTGCCCACCGTACCAACAATGAGTACGTTTTTCCACTACCGAAGTGAATAATATCGTAAGGGTAGCGGGTACCCAAAGAATCATAGGCCTACGTATACATTCGCAATGTTGTGAAAAACAGGTGTTTCATTGTGATTTTAAGCTCAAACATAGTACCATTTTGCATCCATATCCCGTTAAATTGCATTTCATGAAAGAAAAACATGAAAGAAATCAACGTTGACGCATGCTTCCGTACGTCAACTCTGTTTCTGAACGCACATGAACTTTGCCCCCCAATCATTTTTTTTATGAGATTTGGGGGGGGCATGCCCCCCAATAACTGAATGTCGCAAAATAAATTTTTCAAAAGTAATTAAACAAAGTTGCTTTTATTACATTTCGGCTATATTCTTTGGCTCAAATGTTACATTTCAGAGCGCCAAAGTTGCAAAGCTTCCTGGGGCTTCGCCCCCTGGACCCCCACATTAACGATTACCTGTAGGAGAGTTTATTTTCGCCCTTCAAACAGTTGCACGGTATTCTGCAACTGTGCCCCACTCTGAATTTCGGAATAAATTCAGGTGACTGTGAAAAGCTTCATATCATATTTTCTAACAGATTTGGAGTGGCTAAAATTGGCTACCTTGGAATGGATTAAAGTGTGCTCCTAGCATCTGGCATGTTTCTACCGCATGTAGGGATTTTTTTAATTCGTGGGGATGCACAAGTCAAAATCATACTTGATGTGGTGAGTAGAATATTTGGGTCTATTAGCTCAAAAAGCTATGACCGTTACTTCAAAGATAAACACAACGCAATGCCCGAAATTGTCGAATATCCAAATTCTTTTAAGCATTTGGCCGAAAATGTAAAAGTATCATAGTAAGGGTAACATAGTTACCAAAAGTTTAGAGATAAAAATATACCGACACATTTGGGAAGCCTGTGGCTTGAAAGAAACAATTATTCTTGAGACTATTTTTAAATCTTGTGTAACACAATGCCCGAAATGGCCGATTATTTTAGCTTCAAATCTCTTCCGAAAAACAGAAGACGCTATATTGAAAGAACAATTTTCATGGAAAATAAAAAAGATCTGCGACTGCGAAATAAAGGATTTCATCAAAAATTTGCCCGAAATGGTCAAATATTCGGGCAAAAGTTAAAAAATGCTGGTACGTTTTCAATTGCCAAATTAATTCAACGGATAAACAGGAGGGTGTTCAGGTGCCCAAAAGTTTGCCATCTATCCCGCTCTAGAGCCAAATACCTGCAACGGTCATCTGGTCCTGAGAATCGGGA